>JABAJT010009904.1:0-12887 GCA_018850275.1 Tephrocybe sp. 9174TJB
TAAGAGTTGTCTTGAGCAGCGTTATAAAAAGGAAATCATGTATTGTGCAGTGGCGGAAACAAGTGAAAGGGGTTGTCACTGTCAGTGTCAGATTCTGATTTGAAATCTAATCTCCCATACACGTGATGTTATCGCTTACAACGCGTCATGCACGGTACAGGCTGCTGGCAGCAGCCCCAGAGTCCTTCTTGACAATGACCACCACAAAATGGACACTGGGTGTACACACATCGCCGCTTATAGATAGGATTGTTCCAACTGTTTCGACCATAGCATTTGTCGCCGTCTTTGCCCGACTCTTCCGCATTGCCTTGAAATCAAGCAGTAAGCTTGACGCCGCCTATTGCTCCGTTGGAACAACGCGATATAGTTCTATGTCCTTAACCTATCGGAACTATATGGATGAGACTGGTAATATTTGACAACGAGAAGACACTGTCTCTCAGGAAAGCTATATTTCGCGACCGCTTGGAGATTCCACGCGGATGTTACCTTCAAACGAACGTTGAATCATGATGTTCCTTCGAGCCGCCACTTCTCGTATTTTTTCACGCCACGCACTATCCATACGATCCCCGTATTCGTTGAGAGTGAACATAATCAACACGAAGTAAATCACTCCGATGAACAGCAGGCAGGTGATAGCAATCCTTGAGGCGAGTCCAATCTCTACAGCAAGCGGAGCATTGGTTGAACCAGTATGCCACACAAACGCCATGATACCGAGGATGTATAGGATCAGGGACCTGAGTCGAACAAGGTGAGCCATTGGTAGACAGCTTTCGGTCTCCACCTACCAAGACAACCATGTCACGGGCATGGCGAGTAAGACCCACGGATTCCAGAAGATGTGGTTCCCTGTTCTCTCTCCTTCCTGATCAGTTATGGAAGGATAAGCGACCGAAGAGGAATATTACGGTGGAGGTACCGACCTTCGCCCATTGGATGGCTTTATGGACGCGGCGCATAGAGGAGAAGCGCACCGTGTATACACTTCCGTAGATGAGGCTCATCAACGCACAGATTAAAGACATAAGAATCGACGTCCTGACGACAACATCAGAGATTGCTTCGCTGATCTGGAGAGTGCCAACAATAGTTCTACGAAATATTAGTCAGACACAGCAAAAGGAAGTTCAGACGACTGACGAAAGAAGCAGTATGCTGACGAGATTCGTCGTTTTCCATTCTCGAATGGACAAATCTATGAAGCTCTCCCAAAGAACCCTTACATGGCTGAGCTCGATTTCGTCGGCGGGTATAAAGAACGCTGCCGAGCTAAGTGGCTGTCCCTGCTGTCTGGCTTGATCTTCCGCTAGTCTTCGAATCATCCTTTCCATCAGGTCATCTGCGTTCAACCAAACCTCCTTGAAGATCCTATGTACGCGGTTTCGATAGAACACCGGAAAACCGAGGAAGATAACGTGATAGAATCGGCGGAATAAAGTCATGACGATGCAGATGATGTCTGTTTTGAGATTGGTCCAGCTACCTTGCCGAGGAAATCGTGGAGAGAAGGGTACATATTTTCCCGGTAATGTGGGAGATTGATGCATAGGTAGCCGCAAACCCAAAGTATCGACGTGGATATTAGATGGTATAGATGTGCATGTAGCACATCCAAGTGTCGGGCGTTCCAAATGTGCTAAAGGGTAGATAGGCTGGAGTGACGGGCGCATTTGGGTCGTTATATTGACGCTTGTGATGGAATCTGTTGCTTCCTTTTCTGAATTCCTTGACGAAGGTCTACTGATAGTCAAAGCTAGCTGCGTTTTCAATTCCTGCCCATACGACTCTGACATTGGTGTAAGTGTTGGCGAGGATGACTCAAATTTAAGATGAGGTCATACCTGCCGTCGTGGTCACTGAGACACGGTCAAATTGAGGTCCAGATGAAGCCTCTTCAGAGGGACGATATATCGGAGACTCAATATTAGCGCCTGAGTTTGATAGTAAACACCTCTAACAGCCTCGCACAAACAAAACGACTCGCCGTATATTGATTCGGGGCTCAACATATCCTCAGTCCGAGAGTACAACGCGGGCTGCAAAGGGTAAGCGGCAGAGGGGCGGCCTTCCATGAAAATTCAAAGCAAGGTGATTGGTTATATAAACCCGCCCAAGTGTGGCTGTTGTCTGGCTGGGAAGAATGACAGTCAGACAGGTTCTGATCGCGGCGAGATAGAAAACTCCTTTGAAGCCTGAAATGTGCATTGTCTGCCTACCATTGATGTTCGAGTTAACGAGTATTGGTCAGTTTTGTATCTCAGAGAGTTGATAGAGTATTCGTTGTAGGCGTGTTGACACCAGACCACCAGCTTTGAAGAATCGATGAACTGAAGAGAGCAGTTCTTCCTTCCGCAGTTCTTCCTTCCGGCGGTACACCTCGAGACGTTTCACAGAAGTCAAACTTGAAAGTTTGAAAGTTTGACTGTGCCAGCAACAGTGTACGGTGGCCGGGGGCGTGGGGGGCTGACAAATTCTGGAACAACCGGATATACACACGGCTATCACTCCCACTGAACGAACTTCATATGTATGAGCTTTTTCTCTATACAACCATTCTGCAATGACCGTACCTTCGTAAATTTAAGAAATCCAATGGACTATGCAGGTAAGCTCCTCAACACCATCTTCCAATGAGTTGCGGCCTTGACGACTATATCATCATCATCGAATCGACTTTCCTGGATTTCCTTCTCCCAAATCTGTAGGCTCCGGTCGCAACTGGCGCAATTAGCATCGCTCTGGGCCTGGCTCAGCTGGTCTTATATTTCTTCCGCCCATGATAAATGGCCGCAGAGGTGCTTCAACGAGCAGGCTGTGCTGTTAATATTATCAATATGGTAGTCTAATTAGACAACACACCACATGCGAGAAGTGGTCTAATTAGACGACCAGCCAATATTACCAGATCCGGGAATCGAACCCGGGCATTTTTGCTCAAAAATACGGCATAACGTGCACATCAACGATGTGACGGGAGGCTACCTGTTACGGTAGTGTCACGGCACACCGATAGGGGGCCTCGATAGAACTGGGTTAAGTCCTCTTTATTCGAAGCTTGTCTACTACAACAACTGAGGCCAGTATTTAAGCACGAGCGGAATATAGTACATAATCAGTCCGAGACTAAGTAAGACTAGACGAGACGTCTAGCGAGACGTCTCGGTAGGTAGATAGTTGGCGGTGATCTCTTGTCACGGTCACATTCTGCTACATACGCCCTCCAAGTCGAATGGTGTTGAACCAGACGACTTCTAATGGTAGATATCAGTAAAAAAGGGTCGCGTCAACAAGCAATTGTCCTATAGATCAGAAATATAAAAGTAAATTGGTTCTGTCCGTTTTGGCAGTGGGGGATGATGGTAGCCAGGGGGGCCCTAGGCAGAGGGGTCCTTGTTCTTGGCAGCATTCATCTCCTCCTTTTCGAGGCGTTCAAAGTCAAGGAGGATATCCTCTTCCTCCATATTAACGTCCTCGGATACTGACTCCTTTTCCTTCTCAGCTCCCTTAGTGCCAGCCGAGGGAATTTTGCGTTTACGAGTGATCTTAGCGGCGGTGGGTTTAACCGGAGTAGTACTACCCGATGCAGTAGCCGGAGAGTTGTTGATGACGGGGGAATTAATGTGATTAACCGATCCAGGGAGACTGACGACAGAGGTCCCGGCGATCGAAATGGACGCAGAATCGACAATGGGATTATTAGGGCGGCATCGTTTAGATGGAGAGGGACCCGGGGAATTAATAGTTGATGCTCCAGTAACCGAAGCTTCATCGTCACGGAAGCGTTTAGTAGGTTGTCCCGAGGGGGAAGACGAATGGATCTGAGGAATGGAGGGGAGGCTGGATTCAGCCTGACTAGCGCGCTGATTCTGGCGCGCGTGGAATTGTTTAGTAGCACAAACTTTGCTCCCAGCGGCTCCGCGCCAAGCGCGAACCGTGTCCTCAATGGCCTGTCGATCAGTCCGCCCCTGAGCCGTTATGATACCTAGAAGTTCCAAGACCTCAAGGTCAGGGTGGATGAAGCGAGTGGGGAGGTAGCCGGCTGGGAAAGGGACGTTGGGGATACGCCATCGCTGGTTCTCATCGTCTAGTTCAGTGAGTGTATAAACACATTGAGACGCGTCCACTGAATTGATGGCAGACGCGAACTCGTGATATCCGAATGGGGTTTCCACGGTAGGCATCCCCTGCGTGCGACGAAGGTGGAGATCGAACTCCTCGTAGAGACGGATTTGGAGAGGGTGGAGGACAAGGGTTTCCTCCGGATCGGAGGCATTGCGAACGGTGACAATTTTAGTGCGAGCGTCCTGGGAAATGAGGGGGTGATGGCGAGGACGATCAGCCGAGTTATCGTCACCGAAGTTCATGGTGATGGGATTGATGGGGAATTGAATGGAGGAGATGGAGAGGTTGGATAGCTGTTGGGAATGGGGAGAGTTGGAGGATGGGGAAACTAGAGTCTCTCTAGGTATAAATACCTTTTCTTCATGTAAGATTCCTTGGAACCCAATCTCTCCAAGGAAAACTTGGGGATCATCCTCCGGGGGATTTCCAACTCCTTCACTCAACTCAGACACCGTGCTAATTTCCAATAGTTCGAGATAAGGTTCAATAAGGTTCAGATCCTTGACCTGTTGGTAGGTCATCCATGACTTATCTCCAGCTTTCCATAGAACCTCAAACATAGCATTCTTAGATTTTCCTTTGTGCGCCACTATTTTATCTGCCGCCCACTCACCATCATCTTGCATCACTATTTGTTCATCAAGACGGCCCGGGAACAAGCGGTCATCATTAGGTTTGTATATCCTAAGCAACGACGCGTGGAATACATTGTGGATTCCCCTCTGCATCATTGGGCTCGGCAGTTTAACCCGGAACGAATTATTACCAAAGGACTCAAGTATTTCATACGGCCCTTCATACTTAGGAATCAATTTCTTTGCGAGTCCTTTCTGATACGAGAAGTTCTTAGTGGAAACATATACTAGATCTTTTTCCTTAAATGGGGTAGGTTGCCTTTTTCTATTAGCGTTTCGAGTTTGTTTAATTCTAGCAGCGATAATGTGATCATGGGCGGCCATCAATGCGATTCTGAGTCTCTGTGCGAATACTCGTACTCCCGGAAACTCGGTTTTATCCTGTGATTTCCAATTCATAGGTCTAGGGATTCTTCCATTATTCAGGAAGAAAGGTGAGTATCCGGTACTTTCAGATCGAGCAATATTAATGGCAAATTCTACAGCGGGTAGCTTTGATACCCAGTCTTTTTGTTTTTCTCCAATACATTGCCGAATCATCTGGACGATGGTTCGGTTTGCGCGTTCCGTAGAACCATCAGATTCGGGGTGGTAAGCCGATGACATTCTTAATTGAGTACCTATTAATGAATGGAGTCTATCCCAGAATGTACTCGTGAAATACGAGTCTCTATCACTTACAATTGCCTTAGGTAACCCGTGATGCTTATACACCTCGGAAAATACTAATTCGGCCACTTGTCTAGCGGTGTAGTTCGTTTTACTAGGTACCAAGTGTACCATACTAGTTAATAAATCGATTATCACGGTAATCTGGTCATAAGCTGTATTGCGATCCTGTGATTCCGGTAAAGGCCCTACAAAGTCCATCCCAATGACTTCCCAAGGTTGCGTGGGCACTTCCAGGGGGTTTAGGAATCCGTACGGTTTGTGGTTTGATGCTTTGCTGCGCGCACAAGTTTTGCATGTATCACAATATGCATTCACGTCATGAGACATCGAACTCCACCACACATAATCGTACAGGTACAATAAGGTTTTCCTTGCTCCCAAATGGGCTAATAACGAGTGAGCTTCCGCTATGACTAATTCTCGTATGTTACGGCCATTTACCATTACCAAAGGGATGCATAAGACTTTTCCTTGGTCAGATTTCATGTATACAATTTCGTTTTCATTGTTTTCGTCTGTGATTACTTCAAAATTCTTGTAGGCCTTGCGATTTTCCATGATCTTGTTAAAGATCTTATCTTCTTGGTATTTGCCTTTTATAGTTGCTATGAGGTCAATTGGCTCACGCCCTCCGGCCAATAGTTCTTCAATGGAAATTGGTTGTATTTCTCCGTAACGATCTTGCAGTGCTTTTGACGCGTCGGCTATTCCTCGATCATGAATGTTCTCCATTGAGTCGGCGCCTAATGTTTCCGTTTCTGGAGCTGATTGCTTAGATCGCTTATTTCGGGCCGGAATGGTTATGGTTAGTTTTCGAGCTTTCTCGATCATTATCTCATCCTGCTCAGTAAGTTCTGGTTTGTCTCCTTTACTACCCTCGCCCTCCTTTCGTTCTCCAGGACCCTTGAGAGCGAAAACCGGACGAACTCTGGCCGCAAATTCCGCCGCTGTCTCGGGCCGACCCGTTTCAGCTGGTTCAACCACCTTCTTTCGTCTTGGGGCCCGCGGCTTTAGAACTTTCGAGGTATTCCCTTTTTCCGTCACTACAGCCGTAGCGTTGCTTTGGGATGACCCAGGCAACTTCTCCACTACTAGGTCATTCTGGATCTGTCCAAATGACTCGCTCTCGCCCTCCAAACCAACGAGTACAGGCATCGATGTCAACACGTCCCCGATGAAGTTGTTATCTATTACATCATGGTACGTGTATTCACTTCGTGCTCTTACAGTCCCCTTCTCATCGTTTGAGTATAATCGCGACAGAGCATCCGATAATATATTCTCCGCCCCAGGCACATAATGGATAGTATAGTCAAACTCTGACATCTTTTCCATCCATCTAGCTTGTCTGCCCGAGAGGTTCTTTTGTTCTAGTAAGTGAATTAGCCCCTTGTGATCTGTAAACCATCTAAATTTCGTTCCTTGTAGGATATCTTTATGTCTCATCATCGTTTCTACCCCGGCGAGCATTTCCATCTCGTGTACGGGGTAGTTTTGCTGAGCCGAGTTCAGTTTTGCAGAGTAGAAAGCGGCGACCTTTGCCGTCTTCCAATCATCTCCTTGACTTATGACTCCTGCAATCCCTGTTACGCAAGCATCGGTTACCATATTAATGGGAGGTGCGTCCTTCGAATAGTCCAAAGGTTTTCGATGATGATCCCTACACTCATTAGCCATCCTTTTAATATCCTCGAAGGCCCGTTGGTGTGTGTAATCCCAACGAAACGGTACTGTATCACCTGTCAATCCATGGAGCACACCCATAGGGATACGGACTCGATCTATGTCATCCGCCAGGTATCCCGCCGCTCCCAGGAATCCACGAAGTAAGTCTCTATTTGTTGGTGCCTTCCACTTCATTAACGCGTCCACTTTGTCCGGGTCCATCCTAATTCCTTCATCATCGATTACCCGGCCCAAAATCTTCATCTCACGGCACAGGAACTGGAGCTTTCGTTCACTCAGGTAAAGTTTCTCCCTTTTCAATATGTCAAGCACTATCTTGACGTGCTTCACGTGTTCCTCTAGCGTATTCGAATAGATTATAATATCGTCTAAGTACACATCAAGAAATATCCCGATGTATGCCGCAAATAGGTGGTTCATCAACGCTTGGTAAGTAGCCGGCGCATTCGTGTCACTTTGTTGGATTACGTTACTAACAATATTACCATCAGGTGTATTCACAGTGGTGCGATGTACGTGTTCAGGATTAATCCTTATCTGCTCATATGCGTCCTGACCATCAATTACAGATCTATATTTGGCTTTCGCGGCGCGGCGTAGGATACCCTCGATGTCCGGTAAGGGTGAGGCCTTCTTATAGGTATTCGCATTACGTGCTCGTAGGTCATTCACTATTCTCAACCGGATTGGTTCTCCCGGCTTATTGGCCTTCTTTAGGAACATCATGGGAATGGGGTTCCTCTTCACAGTCACCTTCCATCGACCCGTGCGAATGTAATCCGCTCGTTTCGCGTCCCATTGAGGCCTCAAGGCCTCTGGGCACCGCGACGGTCGAAACGGGTATACCATATTTTCATCAATCAGCGGGATGTCATGATTGATGGCTCGCAACGGGGGTAATGGAGTGTCAGCCGCTGATTTACACAACGGCGCTGCATATTCACGTAGGTGTTCCCTAATCCTCTCCAGATTGTTCTCATACAATTCCATAGCTCGAGAGGATAGTTTAGTAATCCCTACGCCCTCCATCATAGGTAACGGAGCTATGGAACCTACCACACAACGGGGAGGGTTCAGTCCAAAGGTTATTTTATGCTGATACATCCAAGGCGTTCCCAGTATCATATCATAACCAACCAGGTTCATTACATCGAAGTACCTATCCGACTCGATAGTCTGATACTTCATCTTAGATATTACTCCATAGTTTACTCTAGATCTGGACCCTTGGACGGCTAGTTGGACAGGGACTGGTTCGTCCAGTTCTTGTTTCTTCAATTTCAATTGTTCCACCACGCTTGTCGATACAAAATCTCCAAGAGAGCCTGAGTCCACGAGGGCCCGCACCGGATTCCCATCCAGTTCGACAGTGATTACTAACGGCTTTGGTACTGCACGGAGCGCAATCTTCCGTTTGATATTATTCCTGTACAGTGCAGGGTATGTTCCTGCTTCCACCTGCTGCCCGTTCAACTCCAACACGGTGAGTGTCTGCTCTGTTTCCTTGAAACGAACTTTGTTTAACGCCGGTATAAGCGCCATCAAATCCGGAACTGTTTCACCATCACCCGATCTGTTCGACGGTTCAATGATTGTGATCCCGAGGCCATTATTGCCCGGGCTCAGCCCAAATAGTGATCCTTCCAGCTCATTATACGCCTTGGCGAGTTTCTTTTCATACCAATGACTTATATTAAACAGTGAGTTGCTCAGCATGTCACTAGGCACTTCGGTGCGGAAGTTAAGTTCCTTATCAAATATCTCGTGATGAGTTTCTGAGTTTCTGGTCACCTCGAATCTGCCTGAATCCGATGAGCCAGTAAAGTCTACTGCATCGCGACGGTAAGGTACCCCTAGTTGAAGCGCCCTCTCCGCATTCCATGCTCTCACATCGCGTATCAGGTACGCGTGATACTTGGATGGTTCCCTTATGGGGATGCCAGTAGACTGACTCCTCAGGTCAGCATACCATCGTCCTGGATCAAAGTCCATCGGCGACACCATGCTAATAGGTAGCTCAAATTCGAGGTCCATTGCTAAGTCATACAAGCATAACTCGTCGACCCCTGTTTGGTAAGAGAAGAATCTATTTCCCTTGAATTGGAGAATGTTAACCGGGTCTCCCGGATAAGGTTGTTTCTCCTCCAGGATAACCATTAGCTTGCGAGCCGCGGCGCAATTTAGCCGCTTGGGTCGGCCGCGGGATCTTTCCTCATCCCACAATAACTGGGTGCGTTCCTCCGCACTCATTACTTCAAATTCGTATTCTTCGTCAAAGTCCATTGGTCCGATCTCGGGGCCTTCATCAATTTGTATGTCTCCAGGCCTGACGAACATGTCAAATAGATCAAACTCTGTCTGCTCTTGTTTCGAGTAGTAATCTTTGCAGAATTCAGTGTTATATTCGGAAGCCGTTTCGCTATTAGATACCGATTGGAGTTCTGGTATTTCCTCATCTGACGACTCGTCATACTCGCTACAGATCCTAGGTACGTCAGGATCACTTTCATCGCCGACCTCGTCGTCATCTGACCATTCGTTAAAAGCCTGAATATCAAATCCAACAACTCCATCCGACACGTATCCATCATGCATTTCATGGAACATTAATGCTCCTACTGACAATCCCTCAGATCGCCGACCAATAGCAGCTTCGCGAAGCCGCTCGGTATCCCTCAAATTCACACGAACGCTGTACGATCTCAGGCCCGGAGGTTTCCCGGGGTTATTGGACTTATAGCTTTGTCGTTTGGGGCAGTTGCGTGACATGTGGCCGGAGTCACCACAATTGAAGCATTTATTATTAGCGCGGTAATCTTCTTCTTCTTCCTTTGTTAATTCGCGCTTAAACTCGGAATTATTAGGTCGCGACGGTCCGGCCTCAGGCTTGGTACCCCGGTTGGACTTCGGCTGTCCCCTCACGGATGAGAAGCCAGGAGTTCGGTTAGTCTTCCGTCCATGATACGTCGTTTTATTCTGACGCGACTGGAAACCCCGCCTGTTAGATGATCTTTGGTCTGGTTCATCCTCATCCCTGTGCTCAAACCGGTGGCTTCCCGGGCCCTTTTCCCGTTGGGTTTGCTTCTTCTGGTAAGGTTTGTTATCTTCCGTGTTTAACATTTCAGCTAATTCGATGTATTCCGCCTGCTCGACGACATCATCCCTTTTAGCCTGTTCAGGGTTTATCCGCATTTGGGTCAACTCCTGTTGGATACTAGGCCGGAATGAATAAAACATTTTGACTATGCGTTCGCGGGGGTTGTGAAACCCTACTATTGTAAATAATTCTTCCAGCCTAGCCACATAGTCTCTAACAGTCTGTTTACCTTGTTCAAAGAACTTCAATTTAATTCTCTGAGTATTCCTATAATTCATAGGGAAGCATTCATTAAATAACCCAGTGAAGAATCTCTCAAGGCTGCACCCTTCAGGGTTGCGAGAGTGGTCCCTCGCGTAGTAGTTCCAAGCGCGTCCGGTCAGGAATTCCGACACCACGATCACCTGACGCTCCTCTTCGACGTACCCATACTTCACGTATGACGTGCATCGGGACATGAATTGTAGGAATGTTTGGAGATCGGTCGCTCCGTTATACTTTTCCGGCGGGGTGGGCTTGATCAGAGACTTCACTTTAGTAACCTTATTCTTCTGTCCCTTAGATCGTTTATCTTTCTTTGATCGTTTGGAATGTTTATTTCTTTTATTCAATCGCCTCCCGGATTCTCGATCACGGTCTGTGGCGTCGCTACTGCTTCCGTCCGAGCTGCTGCTCAATGATTCGGATGGTTCATCATCCGTTTGGGTTCTTCTCAAGCGTTGGAACGCCTGGCCTAGTGCGCTGTCGTCAGCCACTTGATTGATGGGTTCCCTCCCATCATGATGACCCTTTTGGTTATTCTTCGAGCGATTAGCCTGTGGGATTTCTTTGGCACGGCCCGTAACCCGGCCTATCATTTCCTCTACCTCTTGAGATATAGGTTCAGTCCCGGCTCTGGCGGTTCTCTTAGTGTTTCGGGTACGCGACGGTGTTTCGGCTACGTCCTGCTGCAGCCGCCGAATTTCTCTTTCCAATTTTTTCTTAGCTTTCAGGGCTTCGGCTAATTTTCTGCTTTTTTTGTCATCTTCCTCGGAGTCGTCTTCGGATGATGATTCAGTTTCTGTACATGTACTGTCTGAGGTGTGTACCTCGTTTGGTTGAGCCGTCTCCTTGTCTCGGGACTTATTAAACTCAGCTAACAGCTGTCTCTGGATCTCAGGGTCCATGTCATCTTGCGACAGGTTGGCATTACCCCATTCGCGGGGGTCTACTCCTTTACCTTTGTCTCTGGAGGGGCCAGGTTCAGCTCCTCCCTTAGAGGGAGTGTGCATATTAAAGTTAACCTTTCTCATTCTATTGTCAATTAATTCTTTCTCTGCAGGTGTCAGACTTTTGCGCGCGGCCTCAACTGTGGTGGATTGATCGGGCGAAAGGAAAGTATTATCAAACTTTTTCATTTTGGGTATACTATTATCAAACCAATCTCCCGGGATTGGTTTCCTATCTGTGTTCATAGGTGTCTGATATTTCGTATCCCCAGGGCTCGTTTCCGGTAAGTTGTCACTCCCGGGGCCCGTCTCATCAGCCATCAATTGGCCTCCACCCTCACGGTGGGTTCTCTCGTCATCATTCTGATGCGAGGTCACTGGCCCATCGGGCTCAGTGGAATCAGTCGCCGTAGGATCCTCATGGCGCCGACTGATAGGAGGCCAGTCGTCGCCCGGGTCCGGCGCTGATGGGTCGGTCCTGCCTAGGGCCGCTCTCGCCGTCTCGTTTTCCTTAGCAGTCGCCGGTCCAGATCTGGTCCGCGCGAGAGTGGGGCGTAACGAGAATTGGTGCGACGGGTTCACGTTGTTAGTAGACATAGTTAGTTGGAGTTACTCACTATTAGGACAGTCCTGGGTGATCAGACCAGAGTGTAGCCCACAGATAGAGAGTTCACAAAAGCTAGTAGGTTTTTTCGAGTACTAGTGAGTTCAAAATATGTGACGGGAGGCTACCTGTTACGGTAGTGTCACGGCACACCGATAGGGGGCCTCGATAGAACTGGGTTAAGTCCTCTTTATTCGAAGCTTGTCTACTACAACAACTGAGGCCAGTATTTAAGCACGAGCGGAATATAGTACATAATCAGTCCGAGACTAAGTAAGACTAGACGAGACGTCTAGCGAGACGTCTCGGTAGGTAGATAGTTGGCGGTGATCTCTTGTCACGGTCACATTCTGCTACAAACGACTACACTACAAAATCAATTAACAATTAATATCACTTGTAGGTGATATGACTACCCCTGGACAAAAATTCATAGATATACCTGTTCCTAAGCCCTAATCCTAATCCCTAATCCTAAGCCCTAATCCTAAGCCCTAATCCCTAATCACTAATCACTAATCCTTAAGCCCTGATCCCTAATCCCTAATCTGTGATTGCCACCCCCTATCCTGGGTCTGACAATCTATTGTGTATTATCAGAAGCATAGTGTATTGGTAATATTATTCTGCTCAATTCAAGCAGTCATGAGTTCAATCCCTGTCGATGTGATTTATTTTTCTCGTCTAATTAGACGACCATATTCATACGATGAATACACGTGACACGTCTAATTGCACCACCATATTAATATAGCTTATGTCTAGTTACAGGACCCATAGACTCGCTAGCCAGTCACACTCGCAAGCTCTCTTCATCAGACCGGTTTGATTTTTTTCTGATTACATAAACCCAA
>JABAJT010009905.1:0-12882 GCA_018850275.1 Tephrocybe sp. 9174TJB
GCATGCCACAAAGATCCAATTCAATTCCCTTTTCACGAGACAATGTTGCAGCTACCAATGCTACACATTCTCCTCACGATATCGGTGCGGCTATTTAGTATTCTGACGCCTGAGTGGTCCTTGCTGATACCATGTTTAGGGAAAGTCGAGACTGATACATTTGACTTTATCAAAAACTTTTTCGACGCCAATCGGGACACATTTGCCCCCAAGTCAAAGAACATTGCGGACGTTGATTTGGACATGAGGAGCATTGAGGACTCGTTAAATGGTTTCTCCGATTCTGCCAAGATGATCATCAAGGGTCTAACGTCCTTGGGTCACATCCACCCATTCATCGGAGGTAAGCACGCATGTTCACTTCTCGGATAAGCTATTGTGTACTATCATGATGTACACTTTGCAGTTGCTGTGGGAGCATTCGCCCTCGTCGTAGCCCTCGACCTAACGCGACGCGATAACGATCGGAAGGCCCTCGCGGTCAAAGTACAGATGCAAGAGTTGATGAAGGTGTTTTTTGAGTGCGTTTCTAATGTCGGTCTGGAGCTTAGTGCTCACCTTCTGTTCAGATTACGGCATGTGTCGATCTCGAGTCAAGGGCCTGACGGCTTGACCGTCGCAGAACGTCTTGAAGAGCTTGTACGGCAAATCGCCGCCGATATCAAAGCATGTGGTTCGGCTTTGGATGCGTACCTCAAGAAAGGATTCCTCGGTTGGTCTCTTTCTGCCTGTACTGCTTGAATAATCACTAAATGTGGCCATAATCTAGCGAAAACAATCAAAGCCACTGTATACGAGAATCGGCTTTCCAACTTTTCAACGGCATTTGTCGAGCACCGTAATGCTCTTGAGCTTGCGCTGAAAATACACACTTCCATTGGAATCGACTATGCCAACGAGAAGCTCGATGCTCAAGGCGACCAGCTGCAGACCATTCAGCAGAAACTCGATATGCTCCTGCTTTTTAGGAAACTTGACACCCCACGTGAACGGGACATCCAAAAGTTTATCGAAGCCCATGGTGGCGTGAAGGCATGCATATCTGATGACAGTCTTCTAGAGGAACTCTTGTTCAAGAGTGGGGAGAGCGGAGAATTACTTGCGCGTTTTTCCAGTCGCGAGGTTGGGCGTCGGTCGTGTGGGCTTCCCGAAATACGGAAAAAGCTTCTTAAGGAGTTCCAGGAGGACATTGATGATGCTCTGTCGAAGAACATGGTGCTTTTTGAGAGGAAGCTCGATATGCAGAGCAAACAACTCGCTGACGTTGTACAAAACGAAGCCGACTACATCATCAGCACGGTGCTGTCCGGGGCGCACGACCGCATAACGGATCCAGTAAGCACATTCTATGTCATTGCAATCCAGGAACTTGATTTTGCTGCAGGACCTCCAGACGATTTGGAAGGATATGGTATGCCCTCTCCGCATAGTTTGGTGTATTGATGATTTATTTCCGTTAGGGCTGGAAAGGCAGCGTCAAGGCACGGCACTTCGTGCTCGCTCTTCACGACTATTACACCGATCAGCTCAGCTCAGCCGACTCCCCAACACAAATGCCGCTTGCCACTCCTGAAACGCCAACCAGGAGCAGTGGTCTGAGAATTACAAACAAATATCAGGATGACAGATGGGCACTGGCGTATATTAACGCTGCATATGTTCAACCGATTCTGGAGGCAGTAGATGACGATGGTACTGGCTTCATCAGCGTCAAGGAAGTCAACACGTTTGTTGCTGAACGCCCTCAAAACTGGAGGTACGTAACTGCTAATTTTATCCTTGAACTCATGTTCATCAGCCCCATTATTTACAGCTTACCACATTGGATTGCCTATTGGGCCGCTGGTAAGTCTTCTGTGTTCTGACGAGGCCAGTTCTCACTGTTTACCATCAGGGTGGCAATCTAGCATGTCTCACTATAAAGAAAAGATCTATGAACTAGTACAGACAATGTTCCGAGTTTTGGAATATGTTCTACCCTCAAATCGAAGAGCGGTGGATGAGTATCTCTTTCATCCCTCCTTCTGGCGCATAGAGCTCCTTCTTCGTTCGACGCGGTCCGTCAGTTCCAAGATTCTGGCCGATCCAGACTTGTCAAGGATGACAGAAGCCTATGAGAGATATGAAGAGGAACGACTCGATACCAACCTTCACAGTGTTGCCTTTGAGCTGGACACGCCCGCGACTGTTTCGTTAATCACTGGCGCTGGACGTATAGAACGTGTGAGCCCAATCATATTTCTACACCTGACACAGACTGATGTGACCTAGTATGTTTTCCCTCTTATCTACCTACTCCTTCGGCGACACCTCAAAGTGATGAGGCTTGCTTGCAAGCACGTCGTTGATGTCGAGGAATTCGTTACTCTCAACGAATCGCTGGTCTCCATCTTGTTGGCAGTCGATTACCGCATTGAAAGTCTCGAGGGTGCGATTATCATTCTTAGTTATCCTTCGTAATAACAGTCCCGTCCCAGCTGTTTTCAAGCAGACAAACCTTGATGTGCAGGCACGTTTAGGGAATTTCGCGTTTGGAATAGTATGTTTCTTTCAACACCTTGTCAGAACTTGGATAACAGCTAATATAACTTGATCTAGTATCAGCTATCATACGGAGACATTAAAAGGAAGCCAGCGGATAACTCATTCCCAGCTTGGACGGACTCATCAGGGGTACCCTCTCTACCTTTGATGCTTCCCAAGACGGATTCCAAAAGTCTGGCCGCCGGTATACCTACGGATATTTTGAAATACGGCATCCAGGATGGTTACTCTGTCACCGACTACTATGACTTTGATAAACTCAGTCTCAACGACTCAGATTACGCTCAAATTGAAGGAACGTGGACGGGGCACTATCGTCGTCAATTTAGAGTCGATCGGATGCCCTGTATCCTTCGCCTATCCATTCGGCTCGCCTCTCAACCCAAAATTGTCGGTAAAGGAGAGGATTTTTCGGGCGCGTTCGAGTTCCTGGGATTGGTACGATATCATGAGAAATACTTGGACTTCAGTTTCATTGTTGAGGACGACGAGGACGGGACGTCTCGCACTTGCACTGGGCGCTTGGACAAGGCTTCCAATACTATTACTGCACAGTGGCAGGCGACCAAACGGGATGGAAGTATCGACGATGCTCACGAGCCGTTTAGTCTCACTCGAACGCCACCCAGCCTTCTCCGATACAAGTACACTCCGCAACAGTTCAAGGAAGATCCAGTTAGGTCACGTTGGGCGTTTGCATGCTCTTCCGCCCTCCATCAGGCCCAGGAAGTATTGTGGTCTCGCCGATTCTTCGAAGAGAGATTCCAGGAGCGCAAACGATACGTGGAACTCACTACTCGAGACCTCATTGTCCAACTGGGCTTGACACCTCAGTCATCCTTATCACAGGGTGAATTATATGAATTGGAATATCTCAGGCAACAGCTTGACCCTTCAGAGGCACGTTTCTATCAGGCACTATCGGATTTCGAGATTCAAAAGCTCCCATGGCATCCGTACGTGAAACGATCGCATAATCTCCTCCAAGCGTGCTGACACCCAACGTTTTAGGACATGGGGCTGTGATGGCTGTGACCGCCAAATTACCAAATCCCGCATACTGTGTCTAGAGTGCATGTCGGACGACCTGTCCGATAATATCGACTTATGTTTATCCTGCGTGGAGAAGACTCCGATGAAACGGGGCTTCACGCACAACCTGAGTCATGCCGTCCTCAGGGTACAACAGACCCTGCATGATTATCATATTGTAAGCACAGTGGAGGCTGCTCGTAGCACTGTCAAACGGGTCAAGGCTCTTTTCCGTTCGCGTTCGTTTGAAACCGCTCGACCACCCGCTGGTGATTCGGCCTTACAACATGTCAACTATTCTGGCTCCCGTCCGTGTTGCGCATTTTGCGAAAAAGATATCGTCTTACCGTGCTGGGTTTGTCTGGGATGTGCAACTCCCACCTCTCAAATACCACCGCCTGCCTCTCATTCATCTCCCGCCGCAATCCCAACCAAGGATACTTTCGTATGTATCGACTGTGACGCTAAACGGGCCCCAAACGCGATACTAGAAAAAGGACACTCGGTAAGCCATGCCCTCGTGTATATCCGAAACGCAGCGCCCCCAGGCGAAACGTCTTCAAGCAACGACCGGGCCCTCGAGTTTGAAAGATATCTGTTTGAATTGGAGGAGAGATTCACTGAGCGCTTCCTGGCTCTCGAATCACGGGAGAACGAACGGTTCGCAGCGTTGGAAGCCCAGGTGGACGAACGTCTGAGAGGGCTTGAGAAGCGGATCGAAGGACGTCTAGAGTGCATCGATGCCGTTCTAAGGCAGATCGCTAGGCAGACTTTGCCGGGGGTATATGGGCAAATACCGAGGGAGTATGTGAAGAGCGAGTCGTCAGTATGATAGTTCTCTTCGAGTTGTGATGATTTCCGAACCTATTTTATGCGGACTTTGTAGAAACATGACATGTCACTGGGCAAACAGACCTCTTCCCATCAATAGACAGCTGAAGTTTTAAACTGTGATCTTATCAACGACATCGCAAACAGAGAACTGAACAACATGAAAGTCAGATTCAGCGATGCTGTAGTGAGAAAAGAGTGAGAGCCTGTTTGCGAGGCTTCTACCTATCCAGTCTGAATTCAGGGTTTCTTCATCCCTTCATTTCTGGGGTGGTTTCCCCTCATTAATCATTATAATCATTTCCTGCCATTTAGGGTATTCGCCTATTTCAACCACCGCAAGGATAAATGAGCGCCAATATTAAAAGAATGATGTTGCCCCGAGTGTCTGAACTTTTTCCTGCTACTGTGAAGTTGAGATGGACGACGCCGCTCTGTGGTGAACTGTGGCGGAAAGCCCCTGAAGTGATCTTATCAAACGGCGGCCACGTGTGCACAGCCCCAGATTTGTTGGTTGGCATCGCCCAACGCAGCGTCTGGCCGCTTTTCTCTCAACCTCGCCCTATTCTATCTCATTGTAATGAAGAAACTATTCGGTGGCAAGTCAAAGCCGGCAAAACCAAACGTAATTCCCCTTCAAGACGTCGGTTCATCTTTCACAGCTAGCAGCGTTCTCATAGTACCATTTCTGACATGTTTCTGACAGGAACATGTTATACCGACCCCAATTCACCAGCAGCATGCAGTATATCAACACCAGCAGCAGCAATTGGCTTCTCAGGGATATATAAACCAACCACCCCGGAGCCTTAGACGAAATTCAAGCGAAGGGGAGCGATGGGAGGTTGTACAGGGCCACGACCACAACCAGTATCAGGCGCCTTCTTCGCCTTCACATAACTCTTCGTACGCATCCTTGCCACCGGGGGCATCACCACCAATACCCAGCCCAAATGGCGCCAGATCACCATCACCGTTCAGTATCAACTCAAACATGGGCCCACGCGTCGATCCACCACGCAAGAAGCCATCACAGGCCCCAGCTGCACCTGTTGCACTGAGGATTTTGGGTGCACTAGATCCGGCGAATGTAGCAGTACGGTCTGGCTCGGAAGAACGTTTCATGACAGCGTCCAATCATTCTGATGCTGGCCATCGTGAACGTGAACGCGACAAGGACCCGCCACCTCCTGAGCGCAAGGAGAAACGTGGATTTTGGAGCAGAGGAGACAAGGATAAAGATAAGGAGAGGGAAAAGGAAAGGGAGAGGGAGAGAGGCAGGCTGAACGATTCACGCGATCACGGACGCGATAAGAGGCAAGGAGACGGCGAGAGTGCTGAGCTCACGAGAATGATCGGTATATTGCATCCTCTGCATCTTTTTTATGCTTGTCGTCATTTAATTACTCGCAGGTTATCTCACTGCGACCGCGTCTGAGGACTGGGGTCTCGTCTTAGAGGTCACTGAACGAGTCAGTGCGAGCGAGAGTAACGCAAAAGAAGCCGCACGTGCGCTGCGGCGCGAATTCAAGTACGGCGAACCTACCGCACAGCTGGCGGCTGCTCGGGTGAGCCGTCGAATCCATCCTCAATGTCGATGTTGTGACTAACCGTAAATAGTTGTGGGCCATTTTGTTACGGAATGCTAAAAATGAAGTGTTCGTGTATCAATCCACGAGCCGCAAGTTCACAGAAACATTAGAGGATCTTTTGTCTTCCCCGCGGACATCACCAGTTGTGCGAGAACGTGTTCTGGATGTCATTGCCGCAGCAGCCTATGCAAGCGGAAGTGAGTTGCCCTTTCTCAATGCTCTAGACCTAAACTCAGTGATTTTATAGAAACTACCGGATTTCGGACGCTTTGGAAACGAGTTAAACCAGCTGATAAACCGGAAGAGGTCGGTCTGTTTTCACTACATAAGTTCGTCTCAGAATTGAGGGAAACCCAGGGAATGCCACTGGACAATGATGATGCTATGTTTAACCCTCCAGTCTCCAGTCGACCGCACTATGATAATAATATACCCCAAGTTGCCTATCAAGAACCATCGCCATTCCCTGTTGAGATTCCGACCACACCCACACCCCATAACGTGAGCCATAGCCTCATTAATAACTTACAGCCATATCTAACATCTGCAATAGAATCCTTCTCGCAAGCATGAATCAAGGAATCGCATCATTCCTCCGGATGAAGATATCCGGCGCCTGTTCCAGGAGTGCAAGATTGGCCAAGGGAACGCGTCCCTTCTCTCCCAAGCACTCGCACTGTCCAAACCTGAGGACCTCAAAAAGAAGGATGTCATCAAGGTTTGCAGTGTTAACGTAAATTGGAGGCAGCTTAAGTGACTTGACCATTCAATAGGAGTTCTATCTCAAGTGCTGTTCCTCTCAGGAACTGATCTTTGCGCAGATACCTTGGGCTTCGGCGGAAGCAGAGAAGTCACGCATTGCGAGGGATCAGGAGGCATTAATGAATGGGCATCCAGAGGAGCAACGGTTGGAACAGACGACACAGGAGAGACTGCTTGCATCACTTTTGAGCGCGAATGCGGAGCTCATGGATGCGCTGCAGCAATATGAGGACCTTGACAGAGTGGCAATGGAGAGAAAGGCCGAAGAGGTTAGTCGGAAAGAGACAAGGATGGATCGGAGAGTGAGTCCTTTCTCCCCCCTGTGACGCCGTTCCAGGTTTTTGATTTCTGGTGTCGTTGCAGCAATTGCAGCAATACCAAGACGAGGAGTTTTTGGCTGATCCATCGTATGTCGTTGGTGGTACAGGCAACTCGCCTGTGGCAATATCCCGCTCGCCCTCACCCATTCGGACAGCTACACACACACAGCAGTACCACCACTCACATTCACATTCACATTCGGAGATTGGTGGACTGGCGCCCCCGCCACCTGCCCCGAATGGACCGCGCTTACCAGCGCACGGTAATGTGAACAGCATGAACAACAATGTACATATGTACACTCCCTCGAGGACGCCGTCGCCTGTGCTGGATCCTGCCTATGAGTCAATGCAGAATGGCATGGCGGGGATGAGGCTGCGTGGGGAGAGTGAGGCAGTTAGATCGAGCGTGAGCATAAGCGAGTACGATGACGAGATGCCTATCAAACCCAGTGCCAAGGCGCTAGGCAAGCAGAGAGTCGTGGAGGAGGACCTTCCAGAACGTGAGTTTTGACTTGATTTTGTGTATCATTAGAGATTGACAATTACGGTAAGACTACGGAGAAGAAGACTACTACGATGGCAAGGACGAGACGTATTCGATGGACTCAAAGCTGGATACTGACGATGATGGATCTACGCATGAAGGGTGGCCGAACCATCGACCCACCCAGTTTGTGTATGATGCAGCGGCTGAGCGCACGCAGCAACGGATTCGAGAGGGACACCTGATAGCCAATGGGGTACATTAGGGTACATTAATATTATTATCTATGGGACGTGCACTTGTTTAGAATGTATCAAAGTGTTGTATTTGTGGAGGATGTCGTGACATGACTAGCAACCACCATCACGCTCAACGTCGTTCATCATCGACGTCGAGCGCTGTTCCTCTCAGCTTGCCTATATGACACAGACTGACTCGATTCGCTCTCTGTGACTATGCCTCTTCGATTCGTGCGCGTCAAGGTGCCTCGCGTGGACAGCCAGGATGTCCTCCACATAGCCACCACCGCAACTTCTCTGACAAAAGAATTGTCGAGCATGTCCTTCTTTCCTCCAGCAACCGCAGCAGTGTCAATCGTTTTGCTCATTCTGCAGACGCTACAGGTCAGACCACAGCCTCAGGTTTCCGCCCATTAAATTCTTAAACTGTGATGTATTAGGGTGTACAGGTCAACCGAATTTGCCTCTTTTAAAGCCCCATGTCCACTGAATTTGTAGAACAGAGCAACAAAGAAGCTTGCTTCAGGTTCGTATCACATCACATTGACGGCGTACTTTCTTTTGAACCTTTTGATAGGCTTGTACGACGCAGCGCACGTATACTCTTGGATATCAACGAACAAATGGAAGGGCGATGGCACACGGCTCCGCCTACCCTAATTCGAAATCTGGAGAAATTCCAGAGGTAGGCATCTCAACATGAATCCTATCGTGTTGCCTTGATGCCTCTTCCCCAGCACTCTGAACTCGATTCACGATTTCATGAAAATGTTAACAGATGCGACGTGGGTGCGCCGATTCATGAAGAAGACGACTATTGAAAATGCTATCATCGACTACACGGGACAACTCGATGATGCAGCTCAGTCGTTTCAGGTCGGCTGGGTTGTTATTCTTTTGAATTTTATTCAATTCGGCCTGTAGATCGCGACTTTAATCGACATTCACTACGCCGTCTTCCGCCGTATCGGAAAGGAGCAGCCGGCTGCAGGCCAAGAACCATATTCCCCACCTCCACCATACCACTCGGACGCTAGTTCCTCTTCTCGATCTTCTAATGTTGGTCCACTTTCCGCTGTGGAAAGCAGGTCCAATTCCTTGACCCTCGTCGAATCACCTACTGAAATCCACGAAGACGACAGTCCATTTTCGACATCTGTCGCAGAACCCGAAGACGACGATGGATTTGAAATAATATCAGACGATGTCCTCGACGCGCGTGGAGTGAATATCAATACTGTGGATTGCTGTATGTAAATTGCTGACTTTTCACATGATCCTGTAGTTCCGCCGATACCATCAGTCCGAAGTCCGTTTGAAGGGTAGAGCCAATCTCAAGGGTGGCTGGTGGGCAGGGGCCAGTCCTGCTGAAGTGGAGGGTCGACCTACACTGATCAAACGATACGAAGGACCAACTGAACAAGCTCTCCAGGTTGGTCCGGTTTTCAAAAGCTTGATATGGCATTTATAAAGGAATATGTGCTCAGGCCTGGATTCACGATGTAAAATTGCTTCAAAATGTCTTGTACGTGCGCCGATCGTCGTGATGACGGTGCTTCAGTTTACCTATCCCACAGCCACCCGAGCCTCCCACAAATGGTGGGCTTGTCAGAGGGAGGCGCTCCAACGCCTTTCATCTTGTTGTCAAACGGTAAGCCATTTTTGAGTGCACTTCAGAATCACGTTGATGATTATTCAGTGCAGACACGGGCTCCGCAGGCGTTGCTTTTGGAAACTTTGAAAACTGAAGGTCTAGCATCCTGTGCGAACCTCATTTTACACTTTGTATGTTATGTGATTTGATCGTTCGCTTGTTACTTATCGCTTTCTTTAGTATCAGGACGTTGTGGTATGAAACGTTCCTTCCTGTTCGGCTGATTCTTTTCTTTATTATTCTTCAGGATGCGTCTATGTACATTCAGCGTCAAAGAGGACTAAGCGATCACAAACTACAAGATTTTGTTGGGGTTTGTATAGGCATACCTCTGTTGTCGCCGAAAACTGACGCGTGTCTTAGGGTTCCTCCTTCAGAGTAGATGCGTCAAGCACGATGATAATGGGGCTACCTCCACCCAGGGGAGACCGATGGTATACTGCCCGGAACTATGGTTTGACTGAGAGCCTGAAGATGGCCGTCATGAATGTATGTCCGAATTATTTCTGATCTAGTCGTCAATATTCACACACCGTTTTAGATGCTCCCGAAGGGAGGGACCATACAGTACAAACTGGAAGATGACGTAGACAACAGAGAGACTACGAGACTGATCAGCCATCTCGTCACTTTGGTCAGAGGCCTCCTTCCCGCGGACAAGGCTTCAAGTAGCCTCTCCCCTCGCGTTCAAGCACTCATCAGGGGACGAGATGATGATGACGACGAGGAGGGCGATTTCTATAGATCAGCTCCACGACCAAAACTAAATCTGCGTCAGCTCCGACTTTCCAACCTCGATGCTAATGTCCATGATCATACGTGGAAGGAACATGGAGGAATACCCTCATACAAGTATTCTGTTGGCGACTATGGATACATACCTGACAGTGGAAAGGATTTCAACGATTTTGTCATACTTGGGAACCTCTTGAAAGAGGGATCAGAAAAATTTGCTATCCAAAATCACGCGCACGGTATTCAATGGTCATGGAAAGATTTACCTGTTCGTCACACAGATATGGAACCCTATCAATTGCCCGGGGACGCTTTTTGGTGAGAGCCATGAATCCCTTTCAGTTTTTGAGGCCTTTGAACTGATTGGCAACTAGCTGGACAATGGTAGTCCTTCCGTTTGCTCAAGTTGACTGTCAAATCACGCATTCTTCCTCTTTTGAGCACGTTGCGGAAGCCTGGCGATATTTAATTTCCCATGGAAAGAATCTGGCGGCAAAACACAACGTGCGGCCTGGGGAACTTTTGTTGAGTAAGCTTTTGTACGTTGCATACCATACACGCAAATCCTTATAGCTCTGCTTAGTCACTCGTGCTGGCACGAATCAGGATTTCTACATACACGATTTCAATACCCAGCCGCCTCTTGCTCGACGGCCGACCTACCAACCATTCAATATACATCATGTGCACCAGCCTTTTATGCAGCGTCAGAGCTTCAACAATGACAATCCTGCACATATGATGAACAACCATATCTCGGCCTTTCCAACCAACCCACCAGCAATCATGTACTTGATCACTTCCCCGACGGCAGGCTTTGAACCCTATTGGTCACATAGCCCTGTTGCCGTTCCTATAGGCGTTGTGCGCCCCAAGCTCAATATTGGCTGGACGTATAAAATTGGATGGTTAGTCTTTGAAAGATAATGTGGTCCAGATTGCTAAAAATATCATTGCAGGTCTACAGGATTTATCAATTGGATTCAGCTGCATCCTGAAGACTTTGTGGAAGGATGAGACATTCAAGAGAAAAATAGTGTATCCTGTATCCAACACGGTGAAAATGTAGTGATAGTGATTTCTCAGACAGCTATCTTAAATACATCAAGGTGTTTGCCACAGGAGCTCACGACGCGAGCAGACAGTTGATGGGTCATACTCTGTCATACTCAAACCAATCAAAAAAAGGCTGTGCCCTTCTGATCGCTGGCTTCCTGACCCAATATGGATTGCGTCGTGTCAATTGATGCTCCCACTTTTGTTTTCCATGAAATACTGATCCTCCCCTTGCCCTTTTTGGATTTTTTCATCTCCGAGGACTATGTGTGCGTGACTGTCAAAACATCACTAGTTGGCAACCTTTTTTACATCCTTGTGTTGCAGTCTCGTCGTCGTGTGTCACACATTCTAGGTGTTCCTGAGAGTCTTTTTTTGTATATTCAGGGCCTCTTGCAACTTGGGCAACCCTACGACACCAAGGCGGCAGGAAGATGTTTTAAAAGGTGTTGAGATAATTGGCTCGGCTGGAGCTATCACACAGGCTGTTAGGCCACTGGGTTACAAACTCATAAGGAGTTTGCCCTTCATATATTGAGCTTTTATACTACTGTACCAATGTAACTAGAATGTTCTATATTTCAACGCCATGAACACCATCCCCATAGACTGCAGCCTTCTGCAGCCTTCTTCCTTCCCCTTGTCCTTCACTTCCTTGGGGGCATGACAGGCCTCTAAAACACTAACATAAAGACACTTCCGCTCCTACCAGTCAGACTTGTCAGAAAACACTCATTAGATATGTAGGATGGCAACTTACTGCACATTTTCTGCACGCGTAGCATTAAAGACAGGAGATGTCAATCCTGCTTATGGATTGTTTTTGACGTCCAAGAGATTCAATAGCAATCTAGCTCTGTAGTTAGATGAATGATGCTGAGTAAAAGAGGCAAGTACATACCGCACAATCCTCTGGGGATAACACGTCAAACTCACTTGTTACAGCATCTTTCATTGACTTGCTGTGTCCCTCGGAACACCATTTACCAAAAAAAGTCCCTATTGTCAAATTAGAACATGTGCATGCAAATGTAACTGGCACGCACAGTGGATATGAGCTTGCAAGTTGGAAAGTAAACACGGTGCCGTTTTTGGTGGTGACTGAGCTGGACAAGGAAGATGTACCTGCGCAGAAGGTATTTTGAATTGCGGGTGTCAGTGGATTGTCGGCATCATCACGCCCAAATACATTTGTGAAAGGGTTGATGAAGGTATGATCTGGGCAGACTGCATGTTTGACTCACTGTGAGGCTGTTGTGGGGTGGCTTAGGCTTGGTGTCTCCATTCACTGCGCCCATCTCCTCATGCTCTCCCCTGTGTATAACCCCATGCACACCCTCATTGACGTTCCCCAGAGAATTCATCTCGACGTCCTCGTTAAACATGGGATCCATTTGAGGGGCCCAGACAGTTCAGTTGCGTTGAATTGGCTTGTGTTAGCATCCAGGGTGACCACGAGCAGGAGGAATGGTGTAAGGGCAACCTCTAGAGGCTGTGGAGAGTCACACAGAGCTGGCAGAGGGAAATCCAAAGTATATTCAATAACAGAAGTGTCTAGGAAGTAATCTACTCACCTGGCAGAGGGAAATCCAAAGAGAACAAGTCTGAGGATTGCCAACTGCCAGAGTGG
>JABAJT010009909.1:0-12667 GCA_018850275.1 Tephrocybe sp. 9174TJB
ATATAACAAGAAAACATACGTCAAAATCGGACCAGACACCTGTGCTTGCCATTGACTCTGTGCTGGTCACGAACAGAATGCGCAAGATGAATTAGTAGCTTGTTGGGAGCATGCTCAGGGTTTGTTTGGTTTTCACACGTGATCCAAGCAAGTCCAAACGATTGCCTTCACAAGCGCGAAGTTTATCCAATCTCGTGTGATTATCTAGCGCCCAATCTGAAGTTGCTCTGAACCTCAACAATGTCCGCCACAGACAAATATGACAGCCTTTCCAAAGAAGAGCGTGAGGCTCATGACGCGGCTGATCGAGCTCGAGAACAAGAAGCACAGGCTGGTACGCGGTAGGCTATGACTGGATTTCACACAACTTGAACCCACATACCTCTCAGCTCTACCGTACAAGTGGACTCAACTCTTGGGAGAGGTTGAAATCAATGTGCCTGTTCCCAAAGGGACCAGAGCAAAGGATCTTGTGGTCGTTATAACAAAGAAGAAACTCAGCCTTGGCCTGAAGGGTCAAGACAAGATACTCGACGGCGAACTTTGTATGGATATCAAAGTCGAAGAAAGCACATGGACACTTGGTGTGTGGTCAGTCTATCTAACATATCACACTCTCATATCATCCGAAGAAGATAACCAATTCGTCCTCATTCATCTGGAGAAAGTCAATAAAGAACGCTGGTGGGAAAATGTTCTCACTCACCATCCAAAGATCGATACGAGAAAAATAGACCCCGGAAACAGTAAACTTAGTGACCTTGATGGAGAAACTCGGCAAGTAAAATGTAATCTTAACTGACCCTACCTATTAACGTGGTTTTTAGGGGAATGGTCGAGAAAATGATGGTACGAGTTATTGCTGCTCATCCTGCCTTGTCTGGACTGACTGCTGGCGCCCTCTTAGTTTGATAACCAGCAGAAGGTCCCGAATCTTCCCGCTAAATATGCGTTCTCATACTGACTAGTTGTAGCAAATGGGAAAACCAACCTCAGACGAGTTGAAAAAAATGGAGGTAGGCCCTTGACACTATTTCCAAAGGGATAATAAAAAAGACGGCCTGTGGCTGGATTATCAATAGGCATTAAAGAAATTCCAAGCTGCCCATCCCGAAATGGACTTTTCAAAGGCTAAAATATCATAATCGCCGCGTAAGCATCGTTACTGCCTACGCTTCAACTCAAGCTGAATTGCCCTTATTAGAAGTTTCAAAGCTTGAACGCTGATCATTTGGGCAAATTACATCAGGACATATGAAAAACTGCATCACAGAAGTCGTGCTGCATCGTTTATGTATATGAGGGCTTCATTCCCTACTTGAACTACTTTGATATCTTGAATCACTGACTGAGCTTGATATTATTTATCCCATGTGCTTTGATACTCGATAGGCGCAAATTCATGTTTCATGAGCATTGCACACTCAATCGAAACATCATCACGGAAGATGATCGATCGATCGATGATTTGTGAGTCCTGCTCACTAAGGAAGAACAGAGAGAAAAATGTTCTCGACCGTAGGCTAAGGACAAACAAGAACAGATACGCTAATCCTTGTGCATGTCAGAAAAAGAAGGCTGACTTTGTCAAGGGGCCTTCCTGGGCATTTGGCGTTTGCACTGCTCTTCGGTCCGCAGGGAAAACTTGAGAACCACTTCAACATCCTTACCCAAAGATTCCTCTAGTGCTTTATCTCAACTGGCATATGAATATAGGTAGAGTAGGGCATGCGCTCAATCTTGGGCTGGCGCAGAAACACCAAGCTATCTGGACTCGGGCTTTGTATGGTAACGGACATATATATGATACTACACAACCTTTCGCCGTTTAGCTGGACCGTTATGAGTGAGTGAATTTTTGCGCTTCACACTCTCAACCAGTGACATCAAAATCTTTCCGTCTTTCTCGTTTTGTTTTGTCAAGTCCGTATCGGAAACTTTGACAGTTCGATCCATCTTTCGTCTCGATCGTTCTTGCAAGAATGCATCCATATTATTTGTTTTCCTAAAGCTGTAGAACATCTCCATGTCAATTGAAAACTAATCACCACTTTCACGCGAACGTACTGGGGATTCGTTGGATCAATTGCATACTGGTGGTCTTCATGGAGAACTTTGAATCGTTCATCGTTGACATCGATCTTGAAATCTGCTTGAAGTTCGTTATCACCATCATCATTCTTCTCATCGTTCCTCTTCTTCCCCTTTCTGCGAGCTTTCTTTTCTGCTTTGAGAACCGATTTCAGATTGAAGTGCTTGGTCTCCGCGTCTGGCTTGTCTGAAGCGAGAAGGAGTGCAAGCTCTTCAGCTGTGCTTAGAGGACGTGCGGGAGGTTCAGAAGCGTCGAGATGAGCCTGCTTCCCTCGACCTTTCTTGTTTCTGGCTGTAGCTTCGTCGGCATCCTCTCCGTTGTCTCCTCTCATGTCGAAAAAGTCGTCGTTGTCCTGAGTGTCATGGTCAACGCTGAGCACTTTCTCCTTGACTTCCTCTTTTCTTTTCTTCCGCTTCTCTCTCATTTTCCTCTGATATTTATCGAGTGTAGTTTCGCCCTCCTTTTGTTGTTGAGTCAAACCTGGAGTGAAAGTGATCTCCATATCAATACCTCCATCGTGGCTATCCTCCTCGCGATCCCAGCCTTCGGGCAAGTCGTCATTGCCGCCAAGAAGGAGTGCCCGGAGCTTGTCTCGAGATTTCTCGCCTTTTTTTTTGCCTGCTCCATACGCTGTTTCGACAACTTCCGGTTCGGATTCAGAGGATGACGCCAAGTAAGCCCTGAAGTCCGCATCTTCAATTTCTTTTTTAGTCAGCGTACGCCGAGTGATTTGGTTACGCTCATGATCGTCCTCATCCCAAGTCAGTTTTACTTTTGAATGGCGAAGTGCCTAAGCCAAACTTGAGCAGGGTCAAATATGTAATGAATTGAATACTGACGTCAGTCACAAAGTCGACACTTGTAAAATTGATATCAGAATCGTCAGTTGCTTCGTCTCTGCGCATGATGTATTGAGGTCAATATGACAATAGGAATGCGATTCGATGTTACCTGCAGTCATCATCGAATGTCATTTCATCGGGGACATAACTTAGATCGAAGACATTAGCAGAACGCTCCAGCTCCGTGCCTTCGAGTTCCTGGTAGATATGCGCAGCAGCATCTATTGTATCGCAAGTGATAATTGCATAATAATATCTACCAAACAATTAGACTTGAGCCGGAGAAAGAGCAAATTGGAGGAGCACCCACCGAAGGCGGTCAAGTTGATACTGTCTCAGTTTATCCTCGTCGTAATCATCTTCGCCGCCGAGATTATAGATATTTTGTGCATTGACTTCCTCATCTTCCATGGTTCCCTTCTTGAATATTTCCGGTGGAGGCCCTTCGGTTTCCTCACGAGCCATTCGTTCCTTGCCAAACTCGCTGGGATAAACGCGGACACTGAGAATTTTTCCTCGTGCTATGTTACTTGTTGTTCCTTTACCCAATTTTCTCTTCTGATTGCTGCCAGAAGGCGAAACAACAGAAGCAGTGAGAGACACCAGTGATGAGCATATTTTAAAGAGGTGCACTGCGCGGACATGATCCCAGTCAAGATTGACTACAGCAAGACGACGCGAGGGAGTGCATTCTTGCTGCATAGAATCAGGATGAGCCTTTGCGTATGCGGCCGCCTGTGCGTCGAGGTCTACAAACTCCGTTTCGTCTAGATCTATTTCTGCACCAAGTCGGTCACGAAGGTCAATCGGACGTTTTGTATCGAGACCAACAGGCACCTGTTGGTAATCCAAGTCCTCAGCGGTAGGTTTTTCGTCGTCCTCTTCGTCTGAGGATTCAAGAAGGACTTCTCCACGAGCATAGTCGGTAAAGGCAGGCGGTTGGTCTTCCGCTTCGTCATCCTCTATGCGGTAGAAGCGCTTTAGGTTGTCCTTTTCATGGGTCTCAGATACGGGCCGGCCATATTTATCAACTCTGCCTGAGGTGGGGTGAGCTTGATGGGTAAGAAGAGAAGAGAAGCGTGTATTACCGGATTTCTTAGACTTGACGTCCTGAGCAAAGACAGATTTGAAACGGTCATCAACGAGGACCTTGGCCTGTTTTTTTCTGGGACGGCGGAAACGAGGGTCAGACTTGAGCCTCGCAAAGCGTGGATCAGACATCGAGGAGAGAATAAAAATACACGTGACAGCTTGACAACTCTGGACAGCAAAGGAACAGCAACCATCATGAGCGCGATATAAGAACCCGTAGTGTCGCCGTCGTCTCCATCCTCCTTCTTTCTCTTTTCTCTTTCCTGTGCGTATGCCCCATTTCTCCCCCCCTTCTCTGTCTGATTTTTCTCTAGTTCTTCGTTCCGCTACAGGCCCGGACGCCTTCCTTTCCTTCAAGTTTCTCACTGTTCACCTACACAATCTTCACAATGCTTGCCCGCATCATCACCTGCGTTCTTGCTCTGTCCCTGGCTGGTCAGGTCCTGTCGCACCCTGTTCCTGTTGAAGTGAGCTCTTCGTTTTGCCTTGGGACTCCACAATGTGTAACCCAACATCCACAGTCTTCGACTCCTGCAGCTCTTGAAGCGCTCAAGACCATTCCCATTTATGTCAAGCGCCAGATCCCCGCCGAGGTCGCAACTAAATCTCTTAACGGAAAGATCGAGCGTTATGACAAACGCCAAATTCCTGCGGAGGTCGCAACTAAATCTCTTAACGGAAAGATCGAGCGCTACGACAAACGCCAAATTCCGGCGGAGGTCGCCACTAAATCTCTCAATGGAAAGATTGAGCGCTACGACAAACGCCAAATTCCTGCGGAGGTCGCCACTAAATCTCTCAATGGAAAGATTGAGCGCTATGCCAAACGCCAGATCCCTGCCGAAGTCGCCACCAAATCACTCAACGGGAAAATTGAGCGCTACGACAAACGCCAGATTCCTGCCGAAGTCGCTACCAAGTCCCTCAATGGCAGGATTGAGCGCTACGACAAACGCCAGATTCCTGCCGAAGTCGCCACTAAATCCCTCAATGGCAAGATTGAGCGCTACGACAAACGTCAAATTCCCGCAGAGGTTGCTACCAAGTCCCTTAACGGAAAAGTTGAGCGGTACTGATCTTAGATGATGTGTTGCTGGTGCGTGCTCCTCTTCCATGGACTTGATGGTGTACTAATACAATGATATGATTATCATGGTAGTGAGCTTGATGCTCCTTAGTCCCGAGATGTCCCATCTTTTGCTTTCGAGATCATCATTACATACACTGAAGGACCTCGTGGTTGGTGAGCAACTGGTGCTCTAGTCACCTTTAGTGGTACTTTTCCCCCTGTACGCTAGTCATTCTTTTCCCAATAGCGAAATCGAGGATTGGAAGGAAGAAACAACACAATGTTCATTGTAACTGAGTCAACACATAAAGCTAGGTAAAGTCAGGCGTCATCATGGCGGATTTTCCAAATCCATATTGCTCCTTTGCCATGTCGATTACCAACACCAATCAAAGTTGTGCCATCCATTCCCATAGCACATGCAATCAATTCATCTCCAGCACTACCAGTGATAGATACTTGCCAACCAGAAACTTGTGGAGGTATAGCAATTTGGGAGGCAGGTAATTTTTCCCCATCCTCATCAAATGCTATGCATGCTCCATCAACAGGAAATGGGGGTGGTTTGCGTGGTTGGAGATGAATCACATTGAACATGTTGATTAAGTTGCTTTTGGGCAGCGTGAAGGTAACCACGGGATCATGCATAGGAGATTGATATAGTTGTAGATTGTGTACCTCAAATTGGGTTGGCACTGGCGGAAAGGACAGGGCAGAAATGATTTTGAAGGAGCCTCACGATAAACAAGTCAACACCAAGCTTTTAGGGGGAAGAAAGGAACTATATCATACTGCTCTCTTGGTAATCCTGCCATTTGAATTAGAAGCAGTATTTGAAAGGATCAAACACAGCATACCGATGCGCATCCTCGTAGGTTGTCCTGTCGGATGTCCTGATGTGCCGAAGGAAAGAAACGGTTCAATGCCAGCCATCGCCAAACAACTAACTGGCCAGCTTCAATCCATGTTGCCTTGGTCTCGGCCGTAGTCGGTGAGGTTTGCTTCATGACTGCTGGTGCGCTGTGAGTTAGTAGAAGATCAGGCTGTAACCTACAGCATCGTAAGCGAACATCCAAAAAAATTCAATAGCAGCGAGCTTGATACCACTCGTACCATGAGACAGATAGTACGCGAGCTTTATGGATCCTACTACTGCTAAACAGTGGTTTGTCTTCACGAACAATGGCGCCTTGTGTAGATGCACGTGGAACGTGCCAAATTTTGACAACTCTGTCGAGCTGGATATAGCGTTAAACGATTACAAAGTACAAGTATCTTTTAGACTCACACCGCAAGTAGCAATTACAGGAAAATGCTCATTAAATGCCTGTCAGAAAGTTTGAGATGGAACACCCTATACTCTAGTTCTGAAACAAAAACTCACAGCACCCAGTACAGCAGCGTTATGGCCTCCTGAACGGCCGCCCATCAGAACGATGATACAACGACCCATGCCACGGCCTTCTGGTTCCATCATATGTAGACCATGCGCCGCACCCGCAAAACTCTTTTCCGTGCTGGGGGGCCAGTGAGGGTTATTGGGAAGGTGTTCTTTGTTGTGCTTAGGGTCATTAGGTTGGAGTGAAAGATCATAAATTCGAGTGGAATAGTCTCGAGACGTGGTGCAGAACAGGTGTGGGTTTGTGGGATGAACAGCGATTGACGTGATGACCTAGGCTCATTTTGTTAAAGATGCAGAATGGCCAGGATGAATGTTGCTATGCCTTACACCACCATGTCCTATGAGATAGCCTGACAGCCCCTGTTTCTTGATGTTGAATATGTACAAAATGTTGAGATATGAGAAAAGAAGGAGCGGCTCAAAAGGCTCTGAAGGATGCAGAGACCACGCGACACGGATACAATCAGTAGAAACACTCTTCAAATCCTTTTCACTCTGTGTTTGGTTGGTTGAGGCTATAGGTGTAGTTACTAGCAAGGGACGTACAACAGGTATTTTGTAAGAGACAGGTTGCTTGGACTGTCTTGTAAAAAACACATAGACCTTTCGATCAGACCCAACGGCGACAGCATCTGAGAAATCCTCAATCATGGCCGACCAGTCTTGCTGGGACATATTGTAGTGGCCATTCCATAGGGATTGGTACGAGTTGAGTTTCCAAGGAAAGAAAGCCAAACTTTTAAACGGTGAATTTGGGGCATGGGACTGAACGGAACGTCAGAACAGAATAAAATGGATACTTATTATACAGACATGTATTGTCTTTGCAAGGGAGAAGGGGTGAGGAGATGTAGGGACTTTGTACCAAGGGACGGACATGGCGTTTTCAAGTTGAGTGAGCCGAAATAGGCAACGACTGATGTTGGTCGGGACATTGCGCTTGCTTGTGTCCACCACAAAACCAATCATGTCCGATTCCCTAGCCCCAGCATACGAACCGAAACCGACCCTCAAATACGCCTCAGTCGTTGGCCTGCAAGCTGGCGCAGTTGGCGTCTTCGTCAGCGCCATTCAAAACGCCCTCGGAAGCCATTCAGCTGGTGCTATGGGCTTTATGACACGAACGGGGGGAACTATCGCCTTGTTTGGTACTTACCTCTCCCATGATATCCCAATGCTTTCTTAGATACTCTTTCTTTAGCTGGAATGGGTGCTACCTTTGCATTGACCGAATCTCTTGTGGCAAACCAACGTCGTAAGGATGATCCCGTGAATGGCGCCGCTGGTGCATGTGCGGCTGGTTTTTTGGCAGGTATAAGAGGTGTGTTTTTTTTTGCGACAAATTATATTGAAAGTGTGCTGAGCTTGTTCAAGCACGTTCAATACCCATGGCCGTCGGTGGATGCGTTGTCCTTGGAGCTGCTATGGGCACGTTTGACTACTCCGGTCAACTATCTGGCGAAGGAGAAGTAACTCAGGAGGAGAGGCGGAGGAAATTCTTCAAGCAATCGACAAAAACTTTAGATGCTGCTGAATAAATGCCATTGCCGATTGGGCATGTTGGATGATAATCATATACAAGGGAGCAAAAAGTAGAAGACAATTTCAAAACTATCTAACGCATCAAGTGGATTCGGTTGTGGTTAGCCCTTTGACGATCTCCTTGTAGCGCTCCTCGATTTTGTCGAAATGTTCGTTGTACAAGTCCACCCAACTCGAAGATGTTTGCGGTTGCTGCTATTCCTCCATTATGATTATGAAAGCGTAAGAGGCAACTCGAGTAATGGCCACCTACATGTTGCTGTTTTAAGCGTTCCCATACCTCCTCATCATTATCTTCTTCGTCGGGGTTCTCTCTACCTCCACCAGTTGCAAAGAAATGGGCTACGATGCCAATTTCTTTCTCTACGAGCTCTGTCTTCTTCACCAAGCGCTCTTCATCGGCTTTACGTTTTCTAAAAGCAATGCCTGCTGTCTTACGCGCGCCTTCAAGTGTAGTTCGGAAAGGCTCTTGGCCCAAGAATGTCCTCCACGAACCCAAGCTATGATGGTTCATCTGTGTCATTATCAGAAATCTCCACTTTTATATACGAGAATGTAGAAGGTTCACCTTCTGGTAGAGTGCCCTAGCGATCCCATTAATTGAAAGGAGGTGGTCGGCTTCTAATAGATATTTCAAGTACTCCTCGGCATATTGCCGTTCTGGATCGGAGTAATTGTAACCATTTCCCCCAATTCGTTGTTGCTTCGTATATTCTGGAGGTGGTCTTGGTGACGGGCGCCTTGAACGACCGTCAGCTTGTGCGGTGGGGGACCTTATGGGATGGGACGCTTGAGGGACGGTCTTCGTTGCGGGTGAAGCGGTCTTCGCCAGTCCCACCTGGGACATCGCAACTTCTGATCTCATTTCTTCCTGCCCCTTCTCTTGCTGGGTCAGTGAGACATCATCCTGATCCTCCGGTTCGACTCTCTTCCGTTTTCTACCGCGTGTGGGGGTCTTTTCATTGGAAGCTGGAAATCTATAGGGCGCCGTGTCCAAAATAGTGTTTTGCGCTATGCAGTCGTGCACAAACGAAGGAATGACCGTTGGTCTTCCGGCTGCCACGGCTGCCTCGTACAGTTGGTCGTTCGGTTTCTCTCGACTGTAAAAGACTGCGTAATCAGCTGTACAGTGGCTGGGTATTATTTTACCGCCGTTTTTCTAGTCGTGGTACATGTGTGGTCTGCCTTGGAATAGAATATACATATGCATACCTTAATGGCATTGACTGTATCGGAACGTTTGTAGAGTCCAATCTGCACGAAAAATGTCATCTGTCTCCCATCTTTGTCCTTGAATAAGGTGGTTAAAAGTGACGGGGTTGATGCGGACTGAGAAGACGAGGAAGATGGAATGGGTGTCGTTGCAGGAGAGGTTGATGTCATTGGATGCCTTGAGGGGTACGATGAGAGTGTAGAACTCGGGAGGGGGGTTTTAGGCCGGAGGGACGGTGGTATGGCGGGGACTGGAAGCTGTTTTGACTCAGCAGCCGATGATTCCAGAGGAAAGGGTGCATTCTGGTTAGAATTAACAGGAAAGGAATTCGGATTGTATGAACCCATGCCTTGTGAGAGTTGAGACATGGGGGAAAGAAACGACGGCATCGAATTACTGGAATCTGGCGGGTATGTCGGATGGTTCCCATTATACGGGGCATGTTGTTGCTGTAACATCTGCATTTGCATTTGCATTTGCATCCATGCCTGTTGTTGCAGCATGTATTGCATCGTATATTGTTCTGTAAGAAGGCGCGAGGTGTCAGGAACCACATTCTGAGGTACCGCAGATGCCTCATGGGGCGTCTCTGGTGCCTGCGTCAGTACTGGTTGGACGGAGGGGGGAGGAGGGGCCTCTAGAGGAGTTATTCGCGGTGTTGGTAGCGACCTTCTTGTATATTATCAGGTGCGAAGACGGAGAGCAAAACGAACAGACTGACTTGACCGGGTCTTCTGCAGCATCCAAACCCTCCTTTGCAATCGGCAGACCATCGTCGACAGCAAGGAATCCTCCCCAATCGTCATCCTTGCCCAGAGCCTTCGATGCAGCAATACAGGCATTGGCCCATGTGTGTTTTAAGACGACCTTGTCAGTATCATTGCCCCACTCGCGAATGAATTCTCTTCCTGAATCCGAAGTAGCATCAACAAGGATAACATTGGCTTGCTTGGGATCGGAGCAAATAACAGCACCAGCTTTCTGGATACAGAATCAACAAGCAAACCGTGGGGTGTACCTATGAAACTTACCTTCAAATTACGAACTAGCTTAGGTCGCCCGTTGATTCCGTTTGCGTTGACGAAGACACGCCACTGAATGGGTCCATCTTGGAAGATGATAGGTATTTCTGAGGCTTGCGAAGTGGGATGATGATTCATCGATCCACTTGGAACAGATGAATGGTTCCCCGAGGTGTACGACCTACGTAGATTGGCCCAAGGGGTGACCAACCTCAGAGTATTGGAGAAAAGCTTGAATAATATTGAATAATACACGTGATGCATTGGCAGTGTCAAGCTTTGACCGTGACAAAATTTGGTTCTAAGCCCCCCATGCATTTTTTGTTACCATCATCTACCTCCACTGTTGTTGCAGAAGGCCCAGAAATATTTAGTTAAACTTCTCAAATGCAAGAGAACGACCGCAAATGCACATGTCATATTTTGCATATTTTGGCATATGGAAGTGATAGCGAATACAGTACAATAAAAGAGAAACGCTTAACGGTAACTGCCAGAATGTTAGTCGGAGGCAGGAAAACATTGAATTGTCAGAAACGTACCTCTTTTGCCTGCGAGCACGAGCACCAGCACCACCGAACTTCTTGGGTTCCATCCGCCTGGGATCAGCAATCAACAGGGTACGATCGTACGCAACAAGCTTTTTCTTAAGCTCGAGGGCACTGTAGGCATCGATGTACTTGGCGTAGTATGCAACGAGGGCCTTGGCAATGGCCTGTCGGATAGCATACACCTGCGACGTGTGTCCTCCTCCCTTCACGCGGACCCGGATGTCAACAGGAGCAAAGGAGTCTTCTCCAGCGACAAGGATAGGCTCGTAAACCTTGAGGCGCAGGATTTCAGGCTGGACCAGGTTGATGGGGGAGCCATTGATACGGATAAGGCCACGGCCTTCCTTAGCGTGGGCAACGGCTGTTGCAGTCTAAATTAACAATATTAGCCATGGTCAATAAACCAACGAGTGGTTAGCCTACCTTCTTTTTACCGAACGTCTGGACGGCCTTTGCAGATGTAGCCATTTTGGGGGATGAGCCGACGGGGTTGCGGCGAATGTGTCTGTACAATGGTTAGAACGAGAGACAGACGGCGGCAACGTCGAGCCCACCTTCTTGAAGTCGTCGAGGCCGGCGCCGATAATATTCAAGATCAACTGTTGGTGGCTTGCGACCACCTGGTCAGTTTTACTCGGAAGGTGCCGAACTCTTGATGACTAAGCACATCCCTTTCCACACTCCCATCTGCGCCGGTTGGGGTCAGCTGCTTTGCCAGCGATCACCCTCAGGATGTTCAGCCCTCTCATGTTACGTCGAACGACTGCGGGTGTATGTCGCATACAATGTATACCTCATATAATTGCTCACAATCTAATTTCAGTCGCTGAATTGTGTCTCAACTCGTAACATGGCCAGACTAGCACGTAACAACTCCATTGCCCACTCACCACCCTCCATATCAGGTGAGTCATTTGGACATATGTCTACAATCAAAAATTCCAATCAACGACTTAGTCAAACCCATTCTTGAGCCTGTGTATCTTGGCCTCTCCCAACCTCTCGCTGGCACCCCTCGTGAGGCAGAAACCTCTGTCGCCGCCTTGGATCCTACTGTCTTCAACCACCCTATACGCACTGATATCCTACATCTATGCGTCGTTCACTATCTGGATTCTCTTCGCCAAGGTTCTGCCAGTACCAAGACTCGTGGCGAAGTGCGGGGCTCCGGCATCAAGATTCGTCGCCAGAAAGGTACTGGTAAAGCCCGTCTCGGCGATGCACAAAGTCCCATGCTTGTGGGTGGTGGTGTAGCCTTCGGTCCCAAACCGCGTGATTTCAGCACCAAACTTCCTCGCAAGGTCATTGAAATGGGCATGCGAGTTGCGCTTAGCGCCAAAGTGCGGGAACGCAAGCTTGGCATTGTCACACAGCTCAGCTGGCCGCATGGAAAGACCAGGCATCTTGCGCAGAAGATTGACCACCTTGGCCTGCGGAAAACCCTCTTTGTCACCGGGGAAGAGAAACCACCCGTCACTTTGGAACGGGCCATCGGGAACATCGAAAAAGTCAAGTTTATTACGACAGATAAACTCAACGTATACGAGCTCTTGAAGTGGCCAAGAGTCGTGTTGGATTTGAAGGCAGTTTCGATTTTAGAACGGACGTATAAAAAGGATGTTCCCATTGCACCTGTCGCCATTTGATTTCATTCATGCAATATCAAAGTTCTCGTTCATGTTATGCGTATATAGTTTACTCAACTTCCTATTCTTCTTCCTTTGTACTCATTATTCATAGTCCATGTCAATGCACATGATATTGTCGCTATTCAACAAGAGCAAGTCTTAGAGTCAATTAAAGAGAAACTGTTCATTTGCTCTTCATTGATCATGGACCCAG
>JABAJT010009910.1:0-12652 GCA_018850275.1 Tephrocybe sp. 9174TJB
AACTGTACTAACTATGGAGCAAGTTTCTGGTGGCGAAGATATCAATAGTTGTAGCCTGCCGAGCAGATTCCATGTCCATAGCGGTCCTCTGTGCTGCATCGTTCCCAGACATACTATAGCTAGAACGATGAACAATGTTAGTTCAAGTTAACGTTGTGAGCGAGGTCCGTGTTATAATTAATGCCTTGCAATCCTGGACCGGTCCCCCATCAGCACCGGAATACCCGGCCAACTCAGCATTAGTTAGGGTCATGTGATGAGCTTTGAATTCCTCCTCCGAGTTTTGACCGTCTTCCAGGCCATCCACCATTGAAGAACGAAAGCGGCGAACGAGGAGAGGCCAAAGCCCGGAGGGACAAGGGCCGTTAGGTACGTTTGGCCCTCGTTCCTATTACATACCATTGATATTCAAATTTCAATCCTCTTCCTGGAAACGCCACAGATGGATGCAGCGCAAAAAGCAATATCAACTAATCATGGGACAAGGTCTTCACAATTCTCACTTTGCCAGGCCATCCATTTATGTATATCTTTTTTACCCGACGCTTGATTCTCTCGGCCGTTTTCATGTCATCTATTGAAAATGCAGCGCAAACCTTCACCTGATGCTACCTTCCTCCTCACCTCCAAAATATTTGCATTCGTCTGTCTGTCTTGTGCAACAGGGTCGCTCGAGCTGGCAGGTGTCTTGTCAGTATTTCACGGGATGGCTTGAGCAAGCTCCTGAAGACCATCAAGAATTTAGGAATCCAATGGAACTGAGGCAGAGGTCATCGTTGGAGGTATGTTTCTTTTCATTTATCTCACAATCTACTTCGTTTCTAAGCTTTAGTTTGCTGACTCCGCGCGACAGGCACCCAACACCACGTCGCGTGAGACACATATGAGTAAAGATACCTATGCAGGTCGTCCTCACTATGACCCCCAGCATAATTATTCAATTTTTATAGCCCATTCGTCGAATCAACGTTCATACGAGGTACATACCAGTGTTGTTGTTGTGCTGCCGGTGGTATTCGTCTGCTCCCCGGCATATCGAGTTGCCACCGAATTTATCAGTTCATCTTTTTCATCGCTGTTGGTCTCACCCGGCAGCCACTGCAGCTTCATTCTCAACGTATCTTACTTACTACGGAATACTTTCACCTTCCCATACACATCAGCGTGTGCTCGCCAGGCTCCCGCTCATATAGATTGCTAAAGGCTGGTCTTGAAAACGGACAAATTTAAAGGCCTCTCTACAAGGAACACTTCTGAAGTAAGCTTGTTTCTTTTCTTCTGACGTTTTTGCTGATCACATGGGTGTTCTGAATCTTCCAATTTAGCCTTTCTACCTCCAGTGAATTTTGGCACGCGCCGCTCAGAATCCAGACTACCGAGCTGTACACGCACAAAAACACATAGAATTAAATAAATTAAAAAAGTATCGTGTGTAGTGCCCTAGGGAATGAGAATGACGATTGTGATTCATGTCGAGATGATTATTATATAGAAGATCATAATGCCAGTCTCCTGGTGCTCGCCGTGAATGCTTTGATAGGCCAAGCGGTGTGGGTATCGGCCGAATGAGGGCCCAGCCTCAATCAAAGCAGGTCACGATATAACGTGTAATATAGGAAGGGTAAGGCCTCATGGTTAGCATCATCGGTAAGTCGCGGAGACACTGGCTGTGAATTGAAGCAAGCGGTGTACTGAGAAGAGTGCCGGGTGTCAACGAACAACAACGGAAACACAGTGAGCATGAAGACGCACGGCACGGTTCACGATGGCTTCCTCGTCAAAATACGGAGCATATTTTCCAAAATATCGATCTCCCGATATAAGTAGTTTATATGTTCAGTATGGGAATTCTGCTCTGAGAAGAATTGCACTTGTGTTTCCAACTTTCTGGCCAGCTCAGCATCGAGGTTCTTGATCTGGTCAGCAAGTTGGTTGTACCCCTCCCTGAGGGCTGCCAACTGATATTCAAACACGGACCGCCTATTCAACATGTCGATTACATCCGCCCTCCGCTGAGAAATCGTAGCCTTGACCTCTGCTACTGATATGATTTCCGGAAAACTCTCCTGGTTATCAAGCGTGGGTGGGGCCTCATATGCATCCAAAGAAGAATATTGGGTAGTAGAGTCAGAGAGTGATCTAGCCAAGAAGTCAGGTTGAGAGTGTTGCTCATCAGGACCAGGGGAGCTGGCTTCGTGATAGTGTAGGTCGTCCTGAGTGGGGTTAGTTATTGGGCCATGATTTGATCCCTGGTCCGACACCGTTTGAGATGGCGTCTCTGCTACTTCTTCGGTTTCCTTTTGCCAGGCCTCAAGTAGACGGCGAAGCATAGGCGTGACGGTGTAAAGGCTAACAACTGAACTCGTTTACACAGCCATTCCAGCTGTCAACATGAGGGTAATTAACTGCAGGGGGCTTGACCAAAAGAAGATCATGATAAGATGATCTAATCGATCATAGTTTGCACACGCTTGTCATGGGCAGAACGAGAGAAACATTTGTCCTCATTCAACTCTTTTTCATCGCCTTCAATTTTTTGATATCTAGGTTATGACTTATCATATATTGTCGGCGTCTCTCAAATCTGAGGTCTACACTCTGACTTTTACGCCACAAACATCGCAATTACCGGATTCTGATGTGGCCCTTAGTTTAACATCAGCCGTATCTCCTGGATCGGAACCATCCTGGATAATACGCCATCCCGACGATCCCCGTCTTATATTCTCTTCTTTGCAAAAAGATAATGGTGAAATTATTGCCATAAGATTCAGCGAATCCGGCGAGGGGCAGGTCATCGGGCGAGTTGCGAGCGGTGGTGATAGGCCACCATCTATTCTGGCCACTAAAAATGAACTTCTTGTGGCAAACGTAAGTTCTGAAGGAAATACATTTCTATTCAACTAATACAGTGGTTTTGCAGTATCGCTCGGGGAATATCTCTTTCATCCCGATCTCAGTGGCACCACCTTATTTCCTTTCGGCCCAGCCAACGCAAACTGTGAAATTGCAGGGATCTGGTCCTAAACCTCGCCAGGCATCAGGACCCAGACCACATCAGGTGTTCCTTCATCCTGACCGCCCTGAGCTCCTTGTACCCGATCTTGCATCGGACAAAACTTGGAGATTCCTGAAAGATGAACAAGGGCTCTGGAAACTAGGTGGCCATGTGTCATACGATTCTGGTGATGGTCCACGACATGTCGCGATATATCGTTGGTTTCCTTCCTGTTTCGACCGTTACGGTCTTTTTGACAAATCATGAACAGGTGATACGCTCTATACTGTTTCTGAACTCTCAAGTCGCGTCTTTTCACATCACCTTCCACCACTCCCCGAACAAGCAAAACTTTTGGCGACGTCGCCGACGATGATCAACCCGTTATCTCTTCCCAACGATATGCTTGCAGCCGAGATCCTCATTCCAACGCCAAATTCGACTTTCTCGGTGCCCTATCTATATGTTTCCAATCGTAACGATCCCTCTGAAGAGGGTGATAGCATCGCTATTTTCGAAATTTCTAATCCCGAAAAGCTTGCCCTCGTTGCGGAAGTGCGGACTGGATTAAAGCATGTTAGAGGAATGGAATTCGGTGGTCCAGATGATCGCTGGTTGGTCGCTGGAGGAATGGATAATAACGTTGTGAAGATTTTTGAGAGAACAGAGGGTGGTCGCGGCTTGAAGGTTATTTCGCAAGTAGATGGTGTTGCAGCACCGACCGGATTCCTTTGGTTGTAGACGCATTCGACTGTAATATGACGGTGATGTCACGGAAACTATGGCCTGATAAACTCGATTGCCGCTCTCCGAATCCTATCACCTTCACCAAAATGATAGTAGTCGTCTCTCCCTTTGCCGAAAAAACAAGAAAGGATGGCACAGATATGCAGGATTCATCAACGATATACAAGTACATATGAGTCTCTCTGTCTTTAGATACTTTGATACTAGATTGAAGGCATTTCAAGCAGGGCGTGCAAGAGTTTTTGTGTTTGTCATGAACTGGGACTTATGATGCCTCAGTCTTAGCCTTCTTCACGGTCTGCAGCACTGGTGGCGCTTTGGTTCCCCGCACGCCGACATCAGGTCCACCATCCGGCTCAACCGCCCTCTTCCTCTTCTCACCCGTAACCTCCTCTTTTCCAGTCTCCTTAGCGGCACTGTCGGTCTTGTTGTCCCGACCCTCGCGACCACCAGTTCGTCCACCACGTCCGCCGCGACCACCACGTCCTCCACCGTCCCTGCCTCCTCCACGTCCGCCGCGACCACGACCACGACCACGACCACGACCCCGTCCGTTTCCACCACCAAAGGAAGAGTCGAGTGCTGATTTCGCAGCAGTCTGTGCACGCTCGATTTGGAATTGTTTTTCGTCAGATTCTGCGTTAGTGAGGAAGGTAGGTTGTTAATAGGTGAAGAATAGACAAGAAGGAAAGGTTGGACTATGCTCACCATCGGGGACGCTCCATGTAACATCTTTGGAGTTGAGCGTTTTGATTGTGTCCTTGACAGTCTGAATCTCATCCTCCGTCAAAGCCTTGTGGAACCCAACGAGACCTGTATTATCACCCCTCGAGTACTTGATGAATGGTACACGACCCTCAAATTTCTCCTTGATAGGTTCCTACATCCAAATAAACACTCTTTCTACCTCTCAAAGATGACAAAAGCTCACCTTGATCTCAGACCATGACACATCCCCACCACACCCCTCAAACCGAAGTGTCGCACCCTTCACGAACGGTACATCTTCCGAATTGACACTTCCCACTCCATCCTCTCCTTGCTGAATAGGGATCTTCGTACCCAAAAACTCCAAAAACACTTGGGTCTTCTTCCCATCCGCTTCAGCGGCACCAGTGGAGTTATCATCCTTGCCAGATTTCTTGTTGCGCGCCATTTCGCGGAATGCGTTGAATCCGCGTTGGGAAGACATTTGTTCGCGCCGGTTGACGGCGGACTTGCCAGTAAGTCCTTTTTCTTTGATTTTCATCTCACAATAGGCATCTCTGCTGGAGGTTAGAGGGTGCTGGTGAAAGGAGAACAAGGAAAAACGTACTTGGTCATGATCAACAACTCTTGTCCATCAAAAGAGGGTTTGGGATCGGCTTTGAGGAACACATCGACGTGAGCAAAATCCGCGAACTCTGCGAAAACCGAATTCTACAAAATATCTTAGTGGAGAAGAAACCACTAATACTCTGAACGTACTTTGAATTTCTTGTCATCATCTCTCCGCATGCGAACAGCATTGGTCTTCCCGTATTGACCAAAGAATTCCTCTATCCTCTTTTGAAGCGTTGGATCTTCATCCGGGAAGCCTTTCTAGGTGCCATGTCCCCAGAAATGAGCACAGATGTAGAGGGAGATGAAGGCCAGACGTACAGCGTAAACGCTACGTTCGAATTGCCCTTTTGGTTCAACAAGCTCTGAGCGACGACGAACACGCTTGCCCTCTTCGTCGACTTCGAGGAAGTCACTTGTGCGAAGTGCAGCGACGATCCATTCTTTGCCTTTGGAAGAGTACTCGCGCATGCGCTTGAAGGAAGAGACGGTATCAATAGGGATCCAGTGTTCTGGATCTTTGGTGTAAAGGGTCCACATGAATCTATTAAAAAACGGGTTAGCTCGTTGATAAAAACGAGAAAAAACAAGATAGAAGAGAGTTAAAGCGCCCATGAACCATGAAAATGAAACGAAAAGCATGAGAAGTAAATGTAATTTGAACGGATTACAACTACTCCTATGGATCGTATAATATCAAACCGAATATTTTTCAAGAAAACCAGCTCTATATTGGACAAACCAAACTTACTTATCATATGGAAGATTGGCATCCCCAAAGTAGAATTCAACTTGAGTTCAAGCCGAGTCAGTTGAAAATTCAGCAAACGAGAAATAAATCACACACTCTGAGAGGCAGCCTTTGCCTTCACCTTTTCTTCATCCTCATCGCCAACAGCCGGTGCCGTCTCCGACACAACGTTAGAAGTTGAAGCTTCTGCTGCAGTGGTAGTGGTTGCGGTGGTTTCGGTCGTCATTTCAGGAACAGCCTCTGCCGAGGTCATCGTAACGTCTTCTTCGGCCATAACGAAAATAAATGAAAGAAATAGATAAAGGAGAAATGTTAAGGAAGGTTGTTGCTTAGAGAGTCAGAGGAGGTCGGAACAACCAAGTTGGTGTCACTGGTCAGTTTTTGAGTTGATGCCAAAGTTTTTTCCCGAGTACGGTGGCGGCAATCAAGATAAGATGGGTTAGGGTCAGATCACAACGCGAAAGAATCTCCTCCGAGTGTCTTTCTTGTTTCTTGTCAGTCTGAGCTTTCAAATTTCATCTACATAGAGCTGTCGGTTTCCTTAATGCATGGAGGACATCTTGTAATGACACCGACTGAGCAAGCCGCTCTCGAGGCAACGGTTATCAATATCTGCACTAAACACGAAGAGCTCCACTGGCGAGATGTTGATTTCCACCGCTCTGTCGTCTTCATGAAGCCACACTATTGCGTCAAGTACGGCAACTGTAGTGACCTAGAGCCCGAAATCATGACGCAGATATACATCTCATGTCGCGCAAGAGCGGATGCAGATGCGCCACGGATTCCCGAGATCTTACACCACTTCCGACAAAAAGGGATAACATACCTTGTCATGGAGTACATCGAGCTCATGGACTCCCCTCCAAATCTCGAACAGAGGGCTATAGGCGCTCTCGAGTGGCTCTCGAGAGTTCCTCTTCCTCCCGGACATATCATAGGTCCCTTAGGGAACGGTTACATCCGGCATCGGTTTCTCAAAGATTCTGAAGCTCCTCTGCAATTTTCGAGTGGTCGAGGCGTTGGAGCGTTATATTCAGAAAGTATGACCGCCACGTATTTTCTCAAGCATTGGCAGCTGGCTAACTGTGCGGCTAGGCAAGCACGAATCTTTGCAAGTTACACCGAAAGCCATACAAACCTGTCAGTTTCAAGGATGAGCGGCTGATATTCATGCATTCCAACGTGCACCTCTCCAATTTTGGTGTCGACGAGAATGGAAAAACGGTTATGATGGATTTCCGAGCGGTAGGGGTGTTGCCAGAATCCTTTGCAACATTCGCTTCAGCACGGATCGGGAGTGACTATCGTGACCTCTACAAGTCCTTTGGCTGGTTGAGTACCTCAAATTATAACTCAATGGCCCAAGTCGCTCGCATTTTGGTGATGAAGGCTGGCCCAGACTTCGGCGGGTTTACTCATTCTTGACATTATGTTTTGACTAACGTTCATAGGCCTGGACGAGGACGGCTATCCCAAGCCAAAGGTTAATAAACACGATGTATGTGGACGCCCCGCTTGAAAGCACATAGTATCAAAGCGTCCAACTGAGACAGAACTTGAACCTCTTACATAGATGTACTTTTAGCGTTGATAAATATTGCATATCATGACATCCGTCTCTCGCGAAACCGCGACCCTCAATGACTGTAAGAGTAGCCTGAGTAGAGGGGTTATGAATACAATAATATTGATGATATTTGAAGAACAAAGCTGACATTACGTCTCATAGTCGAAGCTTCGAATTTCGGGGCCGATAGACATGCTAAACTTGCATTTCAACCACCACCACATCCAATTCATCCATAGTCCCGCTGTGAAATCGCACAGGTCGACTTCAATAGGGTCGAGTAAACAGTACTGCGAATGTGACCTTTCCGTTGTTGTTGTTGCCGGCCTTTCGCTGTTTTACTGGTGGGTAAACTTTTCTTTCCGAGACGTCGCGCGCTGTGGCGGGTCGACTTATAGATACACAGGCGCCTAGTACTGCGGTCCTGAAACGCATTGAAACCCAAAAGGACCTTCATTTTGAATCCGGCCGCGGAGGCACAATGTAGAACACGCTCATGACCATGGTCGGTCCCGAGACACGGCGAGTATTGGCCTATCGAGTGCGTGATTGACCGAAATCGAGGATGCGTGATTGACCAGTAACCAGAGAAAGGGAGGAGAAATCTAATTATAGACTGTGGTCGGTGTGGTCGGCTGGGTGATGAGATGTGCCAGGGGCTCGGGTCTCTTGTTCACATTTTACACTGCGCAGTCCACCACCCAACCACCCGACACTCTTTTATACCGCACGCTGCACCGGACAGCGTACACGACGTTTTCTTTTCTTGCGACGGTTCAGAAGACTGTCGACTCTCTATTCATAGAACGACCTTGACTTGGCATCGCTTGGCGCCATGAAACTCCAGATCAGCCTTGGCATTGCCTTCCAAGCCGCCTTGTTAGCCTCGTCAGTGACGGTATATCCAACTGACTTCACCGCTGTCGCCACTGCTGCTGCTGCCGAGTACACAGGAGCAGCTGCGTACAATCCTACTGTTCTCAACCCTCCTGCCGTTCCCAGCGGCCTTCCGACACAATTTGTCATTCAACTCAAGAATGGCGGCACAGATGGTCTCTCATTGCCACAAAATGGATCTTTCCTCGGGTTTTCGATAGAAATGTCAGTGGTTAATCAAGTTTGTAAGTCATTCTATCCTCGTTGCTCGCCATGCCTCGTATTCACGACTTTCCACGTCAGTGGGTTCAAATTCGTCAGTTCGATGCACTCGATGTTATCTTAATCACAGCTAACACCAACCGATGCAATAGAGCAACATTGCAAGTCCCTTTCCTTAACCTCATGGCAAATCTACAAGAACGTTCTGGACGTGTCATGATTCGTGTAGGTGGAAACACCCAAGAGACCGCAGTTCTAGTGGAAAGCACCTCCGATGGAAGAATTCTCGAAAAGAACGTTACCGGCTCCTCCAATCCCGTATGTAAATTCATCTGCAGAGCTTTTGAGAAGAACGAATCATTCAACTCATACCCAGACTCAAACACCACCCCTCATATATACCCCGGATCTCTTATATATGATGGGCAACGTCTCAGCGCTCGTCAATGTACACTGGTTCGTTGGTGCGTCGCTGCCACTTTCTTGGGACGATTTCTTCTGCTCACCGGTGCTTAGGCATGCCGTTCTTGCTTAAGGACACTGCTACAAGGCTAGCAATCACTCAAAAGAGCCAGGAGATTCTCGGTGACCGCCTCATTGGTATTCAAGTTGGAAACGAACCTGATCTTTATCAACGGCATCAACATTATACAACAGTTGGGCCTTGATTTTTTATCTATCAAGCCTCTAACTAATGCACATGACAGTATGGCCCGTACGATTACTTCGGTGACTTTGGTGTTTACGTTGAAGCGATGAAGAGTAATAACATCCCTGGGACAAACCTGCTCGTCGGGCCTAATCTTGCGTATGCGGATTGGACGACGGAACAGTTATGGAACACAGGCTTCGTAGCGGCCTATAAAGATAACCTGGCATACCTCTCAGTGGAAAAGTTCGTCCATGCTCCTTACTCTTGACCCACCCATGTTTCTGACTTTGGCCCTCAACTGTAATCAGCTACCCAACAGACAATTGTGCCGTACAATTCAACACTGGTGGAACCGTCCGAGACCCACAAACCATATTCCCCGACTTCCTCACTCACACATCGTCTTTCTCTGGACACAGTATCATCCAAAAATTCCTCAACTCTTCTGCATTCGCTGTTCAAAATGGCAAACGTCTGATGATGTTCGAAACCAACACCGGTTCATGTGGTGGTTTCGCTGGTATCAGCGACGCCTTCGGCGCCGCGCTTTGGGGTATCGACTACGCACTTCAGATGGCGGTGAACAACTTTGGTGGTGCGATGATTCACGTTGGTGGACAAAACGTATTCTATAACGTATGTCCCTTACCATCTATCGAGATTTTTGTATTTAACCTATCTTCCCCTCTTCTTTCTAGCCCTTCACCCCACCTCCGACCAACCAATCAACGTTCCACCAATGGACCGTCGGACCGACATACTACGCTGCCTTGGTCGTCGCAGAATCCATCGGCCCCTCAAACACCACACAGATTCTCGATCTCGGAGCTAATAGCGGTAACGTCTACACGCCCGCATACGGCTTTTACGAGAACGGAAACCCAGTGAGAGTGGGCATCATCAACTTCGTTACGGACCCGACGGGCGCGAGCGATTTGAAGGTGCAGATTGCTATTGGTGGTTCGGGAATTGGACAGTCGAATCAGAGTCCCGCAAGTGTTAAAGTCAAGTGAGTTGGCCATTGTGAGATTCCTCGAGGAGATGAACGTTGACAACTGGGTTTCATCTTCAGGTACCTCCGCGCTAATTCGGTGTCGCAAAAGGGTAACTATACATGGGCTGGTCAGGTAGTACCCTTTCATTTCTGTTTCCCATTCATAGAAATGTCCTAACTAATTCATTCCTCCTCCACAGACATTCGGAGGCAACTTCGATTCTGACGGCCGTCCCATGGGCGAAGAAAACATCACCACAATCGCATGCGACACTTCCACCAACCTCTGCACAATCCCCGTCCCAGCCCCATCCTATGCCCTCGTCTTCCTAACCGACGATTCAATCAACGAGCCTGGAGCAGCAGCGGCGACTACTTTCCCTACTACAGTTGAGACGAGGACACGTAATACTGTGACTATCGATCAGGCTGTTCTGGCCACTTCGAATGGAGGGTATGGGAAAAAGCTTGGGAGTACGAGTCCTGGAAGCACTAGTGGGACGGTGCCTGTGATCAAGGCCGCACCTGGGATTGTGTCAGTGCTGGCACTGGTATCTGGACTGCTCTTGCTTGGACGGATGGTTGGGCGGTGAGAACTTGTATTCATAAGTGCGCGGCTCATTAGAATCTGGGATCTGGAGACTGTCCTTGCTTATTTGTGCTAACTAACCCTGCTGTGCTTAACGTGCAGTATCTAACTGCTGGTATCGAGTTTATCTTGATTATTATTATATACTATACCCCTCACACACACTGTCGACAGATTAGTAACATCATTGGATTGTATTTGCACTTCGCAGACAATATCTATCTCCTAGAATGTAAATACGCCGGATAGCGACTCATTGCAATAACGAATTGATTTGAAATCTCCTGTCCCAGCTCATTCCTGTATGATGAGTATCTCGAGTACACTACTGTACCAGTATCTGTCACGTCAGCCGATGTACTGCCCATATTTCGAGAACTCCTCGTCTATCTTCAACTGTTCCATATCTTCATCCCTCAAACAAATACTAGCCGTGATTTCACCATCCGGCGCGCGAGGCATCAAGTACATCAAACCCTCGACTGGAACGAAGAGAGGTCTTCGTACCGCCACCGGATTCCCTATCCCAAAACCGAAATCGAGCTCATAGCAGTTAACTTTGGCCCAAGAGCTCAACATGATATCTGTTGACGGATTGACCTTCGCAGTAACTGAGTAGGCGTTCTTATCTGGAGAGCGATGAACGCATGTGGCGAGGGCACGGAGGCGATGAGCCAAATTAGAAGTTTTGGGATCGACGTGGGAACGAAGGGCGGCTGCGATGCTGCCTAGAGGTTTTTCTAGCAGTTCTTGAAGTTGATATGTTTCGTACGTCATGTTTTGTACGAGCCCTGGATATATTTCTGGAACATCGATATAACGGCGGGCATCGACTGCTCGTGCGAACATGGAACTTGACGTAGGCTCTAAACGATGGGAACGAGCTCGGAGGACGGATTGCCAAATGAGTGCGGAGAGCGCATCATCTGTTGAGATGTATCCCGACGTAACGGTTTTGGAAGTGAACGTCTTTAACGACGCGAGTGATTCGGATGAAAATGAGAAATTTGCCCAAGTGGATTTGGGCGGTAGTGCTGGTGGCTCAGAACCTTGTGCGGCAGGTGGAGGTGGTGCCACCGTCTCGAGGGCGAGCTCATCTCCGGGTTGGTAAGAGTCGTCAAAGAATGGGATGGTATCGTGACGAGAGCGATTGCCTGATGAGAGTTCTTCGGTGGTGAATGGCTCACCACGACAGGCTTTGGATAAAAGATGCATGATTTGGGCTTGACCAGTCATATCCATGACATGGTGTTGACCCAAGAAGGTGATCAGAAGCCCGCCTGTGATAAAAGTCACTTGGAGGATGATGACTGGCTGTTCCAGCGCGAATTCCTCGGGACTAGGGATGGTTCTGCGAGGTGCGACGATGCTTTCGTCTAGCATGGCTATGGGGAAGTCGGATGCTCGAAGTACGTCCAAAGTTGGTGCAGATGGATCATCTCGTAGATCTTTCACGGCTAAACGAGGCATTTTCTCCAAAGACTTGATTCGATACAGGCCTGTGTTGCCTTCGCTCAGGTTGGCATCTTCGTTAACAACCTGGCCAGCCACCCACGGGAAGCTCGCAGATAGTCGCTCAAGGCCACTGGTCAACGTGCTGAGAATGTCCGGATGCAAAGAAGCATCGGTGACTGGGTAGCACAAGGTGATCTGAGTATAGATCGAGAGTCCGGGAGATTGTCCGAGAATGTCAACATAGTCGACCAACGTTTCAGAAGATGGAGAAGACATGTTTTTGAGTATGAGAACCATTATACTTTTCACGTCTGCTTTATGTTTATTTTCCCTCGGCTCGTTTGATGTGAGTCATGAGGCTGCGAAAGCTTGCTTGAACTTCTGGGACCGGCTCGCGGGACCGCAGATGCCAAAGATTCGATTCTTCATACCCGGTTTACCGAAGCATATGAGGTTCCTTGAGACCATTTAACGGTTG
>JABAJT010009911.1:2081-12630 GCA_018850275.1 Tephrocybe sp. 9174TJB
ATACAAGCTGAGAACGAGTATGTGCCTTCTTAGCGTCGTCCTATGCTAACTTACCTATAAAACAAATGTTACCCAGCCTCCTGCTCGACGCAATCTACACCGCCGCTCCCGAAATAATGGGACTCGTATCCCCCCTCATATACTCCCGCCCCCTCTCACCACAGAAATTTCCAACGTCTCCCTATCATTCCAGGCCACCAACCCATGATATACACCCCAGATTCTCACCTCCTCCTCCGCCACAGCATAGCACACGTTCTGAAACCGTGGCTCCCAACCCGAGCGCGAGTCAGAACAATGGACGCGAAGTCGAGCAAAGCCATGAGAATCAGATGGTTTCAAGTCCTAATATGGTTCGAGCGAGCCCTCGTGTTCCGCCATCGTCGACACCAGCGACAGTGCATGCTCCTCCTCCTCCCCCTCCTCCTGCCGTCAACGGCCGTGAGGTTCCCGGTGGAATTGGAGTCAAAGTCGGTCCCCATCTGCATCTGGGAAACGGTGTCATGCTGAGTCTAAAGGTGCGTATACTCATACGATGTTATCAATATTTGGAGAATCCTGATCATGTATCGTTCTATAGCCCCTGTCTTCTCGAGAGGACTCGGAGGAAGATTGGCCGTGATCTTCCTGCGTTGTCAACAAGTCCAACTTCTACATGTGTATGTGTGCGATTGCTGAGACTTCTGGTTAAATTATGCTATTGGGTTCCGTTATTGTATATTGCTTGCCCACGGGTTAATCGATGAATAATGTGTCAAACAGACCGCTCTCGATTTCCTCTCAATCAATGGCAATCCAAAAAATTCTATTCACCCGCGCATAATTAATAAGGCTACAGTCATTTAAATGGCCTTGGCCTTGACGAGTTCTAAACACGAAGTTTAAAACCTCTTTAGCAAAAAGCAAGCAGATAAATTATGAAAACAAGAAACTCACGCTCGATCTCAGCAACAGCGGCGCTGATGATGTCTTTCTGTGTCTTTTCATCCTTGATGCTGGCGAGGACCTTGGCAACAACGGTCTTGGTAAGATCGGCCTGCTCGCTCTCCTTTTGCTGTTGCTCATAACGGGCCCAGCTGTCGAGAACGCTCTTCACCTCCGCAGCGACGGCGACTTTCTGTTGCTGGACAAATGTCTCGGCCTCGAGCTTGGCGGTCTCCTGTATGATACAAAAGCATTATTAGAGTGTATGGGAAAAATAGAAGATTGACGCACCTTGGAGACGGCGAAAAGACCCTCAGTAAGAGTGACGACATCCTTCATCTGAGCGACGGAATCGATGCGATCCTGAACAGCCTGGGTGTGCTCAGCACGCGCACCATCGAGGACCTTCTTGATGCGTGCAACGTTCGCCTCAGCCCAGTTCCTGTAGGGCTCACGGACGATCTAAATAACACGACACCCAACCCACATTGGTTAATACCTTCCTTGCCTCACAACGCCACCAAAAAACACGTACCTTGCCGAGGTAAGTGAAGAAGATGATAGAAGCAATAAGGATGATGGACTCTTCGTTAACGACGTAGAGCTCCTGTGAGATGGCGGTGGCAGCAAGACCTGTACCAAGGATAGCAGAGCCAGCTTTGGTGACGAGACCGGGGGACGACGGGAGCTTCTCAATGATCTCCGACGCGCGCTCGGAGGGGGGCTGGGGTGTAGATGAGGAAGCCATCGAGCGACTAAACCATTATAAACCAATATAAGTCTCCCAATCCCTGATAGTCCTCGAATAAAAACCCACTTACACGGCGTAAGAAGGGATAGAAGCGACCGCTCGCGGGCGGGCTGTCAACGCTGTCAGTCGGTGAAAAAGAAAAAGGGTGTTGGGTGTGGCGTACCCGCTGCCCGCAGGGAGGTGAGTGCGATTCTGGACGCCATTGCGGTGTTTTTGGTTTGGAGAAGGACGGACACGACCAGCACGTAGGATTTAGCTCCGTGGGAAATTTGCACGCCCGAGTTTCCACGATTGGTCTGCGCAGCGGCTCCTTCGTATCTTCCTCATCGTCAGTAGGCAACTGCTGAGCCTCAGGTAGCGTGATCGCATGCGCATGGGTGAGCCGCAGTATATGATGCGTAGTAGCAAGAGCGTGTGCTGCAGCATGTGCTACAGGCGTGCTTGTGGGGGCGGTTTGTGGTGGGGAAGGAAGGGTCGAGGTTAGAGCAACAGGACGGCAAAAGTGGGCCAGTAGGAGAGCGGAGAAGAGATCGCCCACGCCGGAGAAGTATCCCGGTATGAGGGGTACGCATTGCGCGTAAGTAGTGGGCTGCTCTTCTGATGCACCGGAGGAAGAGGCAAGGCAGAGCAGCTGCTCTGTGCCGTCTATCTGCTCTATGCCCGGGGGAAGGGCTGCAGATAGCCAGGAAGCGAGTGGGATAGAAGATATCACGACATTCGGAACGTGGTATTTGTTATGGAGAATGGATAGCGCCTTCCGTAATGATGGGAGGTCCTCTAGTTTAACGTCCGTCAGGGTTCTTGCATCATGAATCAGTCTCTCTATCCCAAGTCTGAGCTAAAAGCCAACGACTCACTCTACTTCGAACCAGTTAGGGGATATAATCGTGGAAAGGGGAAGCATCTGGCGGTATATGGGTATAACGTCCGCGGCGACGTAGAGTTTACCAGCATCGCCCATAACGGCTGTACGAAATAGTTTGAATCAATCATCTGATACATATGCGGCCGAAGGAGTGAGGCACGTACGATCCAAAAGGTATATCAAGTCGGGCTTCTCGCTTTTCAGCTTACGCACGAGCTCTGCAACAGCCGATAGACCTTCCGCACCAGGGATGTAGCCTTTTCGCCGGTTTGAGGTCAACATGTGAGAGTCGTGAAATATAAAGAAATGACCAACCTGTGAGAAGACGTGAGGGTACCATGAGCTCGTTACGTTCCATGCTTTCAAATACTGCATTCAACTCTGCGGCCGTTACTCTCGTGCCTCCGAATCGACCATAACCTGAGGATAGGATATCAGATCTCTCTCGTGGAGAAGACATCGACATCAAGCAAACTAACCGGAATGGTTCGAAAAGTGGACTGTGTTGACGACCTTTGGAGGATGTTAGTTCCGGACATTACTGCGACTTTGCGTTTGCTCACATCTACATCATAGCCGAGGCATTGCAGGGGGAAAATGGCAGCCTTGCCGCCGACATAACCATAGACGACGTGGGACTGGATGCTCAGCACGCGCTCTGAAAAGGAGGGGTCCATAATCGTGCAACCACGGAGAGAAAGAGGGCTTGCCTTGAAAAAATCTGACTCCTATCCTACCAAGGTCGAGTGGACTAATCGGCGGCTTATGTAAGATATGTGATCGAAAAATGGAAATAAAATAATCATAATCATTCCCGAAAAGACATCAATCTATTACACATAATTTCCAAATTTACTCGCGTCTGAAAACCCACTTGTAGGGATCCGGGCTGACGGCCCGTGCACTAGGCGCAGAGGAAGGAACACTGCCAACAGAAGATGCTCCTGTATAAGGCGACCCAGTAGCCGAGACGGTCGGTGTGGAAGTCACGGAAGCAGCGGTTGAAGAGCCCGCAATGCTTGAAGCAACGTCTTGTGCATTCATCGTAGTCGTCGGGACAGCGGAGGCAGCGGTCGAGCTAGAATTGGACATCACCGATGTAGAGTTTGACGGTTGAACAACCTGGACTTCCATGATTCCCGCAGCACCGGCAGCACCAGCAGCTCCAGGGGTTCCGTCGGCTCCAGCAGGGGTTCCAGTCGGCGTAGATCCATTCGCGGTCGACGTCGACGCTACGGCAGTACTAGATGTCACGTTCGCAGTAGAAGTGACGGCGACGTCAGCTGCAGCCAGAGATGCGGTAGGTGTGCTCGTTACAGTCACTGTGGTCGTCATTGTCGAGGTTGACGAGGTGGCGTTCGATGGTGCGACTTCCGAAGGTCCGGCTATGTCAGCCACATTCGCCATCTGAGGCTGAGGAACAAATCTGAGAACCACGTCTTTAGCTTCATCTCTAGCGAGAACCCCCTGGGCGCTGTTGCTGGGATCGGATGGAGTCTGCAGGGGTGTGATGTTACGAGTCTTCTCGTCGTAGCCAAAGTTTTCACTTCTTTTGCCAGTTCCAGACTCATTGCAAGGTGCTATCGAGAGTTCGCTATTTGATCCCGTTTCGTAGCCCATGCACATCTCAGGTTGGCCGTCGGCCGTAGGCGCCTTGATTTTGACGGGTTCCTGCCCATCGGCAGAGGCCACACGAGGTCCTCGCACAAGTCTGAACGTAGTAGATTCGGTTGGCGAGGCGCCGACTGGATACGAAGGTGCTGCTTGCTGTGCGTCCTTCTCCGCTGGCTGAGTGCCCTCAGGCTTCTTCTCCATATACAGATGTCCTAACGTCTTCCCACCGTCAGAGGAAGGACTCTGGGGGCGTTGCAACAGTTAGATGATGTCGCAGATAGAGTTGGGTCAACGTACGATGATGTCAATAGTCCCACTCTCCTCCTTTTGCTCGCCACGCCTCACTACATACCCGTCGCGGCGGTGAGAATGGGAACGCGAGGACGAGTGGTGTGGCTTCTGCGATATCAAGTACGAGCTTCCCTTCTTCTTCATTTGCCAATGTGAGGAATGGTGGGAACGCCTGAGCACAGTAGTTTCGGTGCCGCCGAGGTATAGACAGATAAGATCGTAATCATCACAATCGGCGATGTAGTCGCGTTTCATGGCCTTGGCTTGAGAAAGGCTGAAGGCACGCTGCATAGGTTCGATGAAACGCTAAGGAATGTTGTCAGCCATGCGAAGTCAGCGTGCACGGATCGAACGAACCGCTACATTAGAGTTATCGACAGCCCTTGGGATGGCAACGGCACCGACGGAGAGGGGCGAAGATACAAGGGATGCAGTGGCGACGAAAGCAGCGAGGACAGCAAAGCGGGGAGACAAGGAAACCATGATTGACGTTGATGATAACGGGGGGTAAGGGCGTAAAGGGTGAGTAAAGAAAGAAAGGCGAAGTGGTGTGTGGTAGTTTGTGCTTAAAATAAAAGTTGAAAAAGGCGGGTAAAAGTGATCACCAGGATCAAGGGAAGATGAAGGTAGAAGAAAGAAGGGAATGAGGAAGACGCGATAGGATGGTGGTTCAGTTGAAATTTGGTGCTCACACTCACCGTGGCCTTGTCAGCCGCCCACATCAAAATTGATGTCAACTAAGAATGGACGCGACATCCATCAACCACCGGGCTCAATTTGCACTCTCATTCCCGGTTGTCCACTGTCGTGGACGCTTGAAGCTCTGTTCTAATGTCTATGCTTCTTTGCCGTCAAAGAGCCTTCGGGAACGCCTTCAATAACTTGAATACTCGAGGCAAAACCATCAGTGTCAGGCCCTTTGCATCCAAGCTCCGCTGAACTCCGATCTCTGAAATACTTGATTAGGCTCTCCAAAACGCGTTTAGAGACCCTTCGTCGCCATTCCATATACCTCCAGGAACCCAAGGGCCAACTTCACCCAACCCTCCAGAAGAACTACATGACGAACCACTACAAGAAGCCAAGCAAAAATTGATCCAGGCAGGTTGCGACCCAGCCTCCTTTTGGGAGCAAAGAATCGTTTGGGGTGATCAAGATTCTTTCCAGTGCGTTTTCTTATCATGTATTTCCCTCTATATCCTTAATATTTTGCTCAGGCATGTGAACAATGTTCGATACAGTACGTCACATTACTGCTTCAACCCTCCACGCAAAATGTCATTTCATATGCACCAGTGCGTTTCTTTGAATCCGTGAGTGTGCCGTGGCATAAAGGACGCGTGAGGACGCCATTCATGCTGTTTGACAGAGTCGAATGACATGGGTGATGTCCTTTGGACGTGAATTGGGCGGAGAGTCCAGGGCCCAAGAGATGATAAGAGGGCAAGGTGTTTCCCTCATTCTCAAGTCAATAGATGTCCGCTTTCGCCGTCCAGTAACATATCCGGATACCGTACGTCTCTACTTCACCTCTCATTTTCAAGTACAACTCACGCATCCAATCTTTCCAGCTCCTGATTGGATATCGCCTTAAAGAACCTTCCCCGGACGATAGGCCCGACCCTGCGGCATTTAATGTGACAGCATCTGCGTATTCATTATCGCAGAAAGCCGTCGTAGCCACCTCAAATGAGGCATTGGTCTGGTATGACTATGATCGACTACGGAAATGTGCGCCTAGTGAAGAGATGCGATCTGTCGTATTTGGGCGGATGAAGGGTTGAATAAAGATTGAGGTAAAGTTTGATGTTTACTTGGGGTACCGTTATCTGCTGAACGTCTGATACTCTTCTGTCCTTGCCTGTAGCATTATTATTATCAAACCGACAATACGACGATTTAGGTCAAATTCTCGTATATCATCAATGCAAACGAGATCGAAGTCTTTGTGACTTTCTAACCCCTCTACTCACGGCTCAAGTACATGTATACCCCCAGGCTTCGTTGGCTGTCCCGACTAACGCCAAATTGCCTCAAGCTAGAACCTCGACTGAGACCCGCTCTACCATCTTCGGCAGATAAGCGTCTGAGGACCATCTTCCATTTTCTCTTGCTCTCTACGCATCCAAACCATCTCTCCTTTTGTTTCTTGGAAATTACATACAGCTGATCTGCAGTTACTGGTCCATGGACCACAATAGATCAAGTTATGCGCATCAGATCTATTAGCATCATTTATCATCTTCGGCGCCTCTTGCCCCCGCCTGTGGGACACAATGGACTTTTAGGGTTCGTCTTATGTTTGCATTCCGCCCATGGCTCTCCAACCCTGATCTTCGCCCGCATGGATTAAGGATAGGCTCCTCCGCGCTCTGAGCCAGCTATCATCTGCTATCATTTACGACAAGGCCTGAAAATCACATGAACCTCCCAAGTATAATCGTTATTCCTTTTGGGGGACCAACAAACCTCTACTATTCTCATCGGCGAAGAGGTTCTCTTCCGTTCCAGTTAATTATATCAATCTCTATGCCCTCATCATTCAAATGGCTCAACGAACTGGAAGACATGCGGCCACGACCCTTGACGAGTGTACGCATGACTTTCCAACGACACCATTCTTCTTCAGCGTCGCCCCAAAATTTAGTACGGAGACGGATCTTGTCGCGAATACATGTGTCTGTCTACCCAATCGGCAATATTGAAGAGACTCTCTATCGTATCCCCATTTTTATTATTTCCGATGCACCGGCGATTGAGAAATGATCTCGCAGGATCCGAACTTTTTCCTGCGCCTTGACGAGCTCAGTTCGAGGCCTCCAGCTCTGTATGTCTTGAGACCAGGACTTACCAAAACTCTCAGAGATTCGTCTTCTTTTCAATCATTACTATGCACGCGCATCATGATCCCACACTGAACCTGAACATCATATGCAGCTACAGCCAGCAAGCGCATTGTGAGGTACGATTAACGTTCTCTTGTGACCCTTGCTTTCTCTTGGTTCCGCATCGCTGGCTCTAGTTTACACACACGGTGGGCTATGAACGGACTTCTTCTTATGCGCCCCGCGAACGGGGCCGGGGGAACGGGTTTGGCGGCGCCGATTTTCATTTTGAAGAATGATCATAATTCTCCGAGTCCGTGCATGATGCATGATGAGCCCGAGCCGGTCCAGACAGATAATCCTTCGTATGTAATTTGTAAAAAAAATTGAAACAGCCGCGGGGGGGTTGGGGCGATTGTGACATACATACTTGCCGTTGGTGCATGTACTAGTTATGCTTTATCATGCACCTGCTCCTCGGTCCCGTTTGATGGCAAGTCCAAGGATTTCACTGGCACTTTACTTCCTGGTGTACGTCCCTCAAGGACGACCCTGATCGTCGACGACTGGACAGTGTGGCGTTTGAGTGCACTATTTGATTAATTTCCACCGCGGATTGTGACCGTGAGTGCCTACAGGGGTGGTCAGGGGGTGGGGTAGACCCCAACAACTCGGATTGTGTGGGGAGTATTACATGTAGATGTAGTATAAGTTTAAGGCTCGCGTTCTGACCGGAAAGCTACATAGACCGAGATTGACGCAGCGAGGATGACGGTGGGTGGCGTACTTGGACCAGTGATGGTCTATGGACCTTGGGGATACACGTGTGTTGATTGTGATTGGATCTGAGATTGGGGGATATGAGTAGTGCATGTAAATTTCCACAGCCACCCGAGTTTTGCTTCCCTCTGCCATGAACAACAACGTCGACTACCAGCAGCAGCGCCAGCAGTGGGCCACCCCGCACTACCCCCCCTTCTCACAGCCAGCACTCTCCCTCAACCTCTCCTCCCTCTCCGTCACCTCTCCCCCCACCGCGTCCCCCACCGGCCCCGCTTCCACCCCAGTCAGTCCCTCCATCCACCCATACCCCCCAGCACACTACCTCTTCGACTACGACGACACCTATCCAGACCAACTCCACACACGACGCACACCAGGCCCCTCTCGCGCCTCGTCCTCATCAGCTCCCACCTCGGCAACTCCATCCTCCTCATCCTCCACAACAACATCACATCTGCCCCGCAAACGCTCATTCACAAGCACCCCAGTCCTCGAGGAACCCCTCGTCTACGACGAATCCCGCGATGCCGCAATGGATTCCATCACCGCGTCTTCAACAACTTACGACGACGTCGACATGCGCTATTCCACAACCAGCGCAACAGGCACCGCCAACGGAAGCCCCATCGAGCCAAACGGCGATGCTTCAGGCGGCGAGGCCGACCCCTCCAATTCCTCCCTCTCCCAATCAGCCGGGGGTGTAGGCGGTACAATGAACGTCCTCGGCAAGCCGCTAGCAACCAATAACTTTGTCACAAAGCTATATCAGTCCGTTCATGCCCTTGTACCTCCCATCTGACAATCGCTGAACCCGTACAGGATGATCAACGATCCCAAGTCGGCTCATTACATTGCTTGGACAGAGCTCGGCACTTCATTCGTCGTATCCAACGTCGGAGAATTCAGCCGCAGCATCCTTGGTTCGCATTTCAAACACAACAACGTGCGCTTCGTTCTTCTAAATCGTAAATCTCGAATCTAAATTTGTTATTACATAGTTCTCAAGCTTTGTCCGCCAACTCAACATGTACGGCTTCCACAAAATCAATCGCGTGCGCACGAGTCTCATTTAATTTCACAAATGAAATGCTCACCCCACGCACAGACCCCACGCGCCCAACGCACCTCTACCGACGCGCAAACATGGGAATTTTCTCATCACAAATTCCTCCGAGGTCGTCCTGATCTCCTCGACGAGATTAAACGCAAAGCACTCGAACCAGATCCAGCACTTAAACATAGAGTCGAATTACCTGGCGAGGTACGTGTGTCTTTCCCTTTCCTTTCCTTTCCTCTTCCTCTTTGTTTCTTCTATCCCGTTATATTTGGGTCCGCCACTCTTCCATCAATGGACGTATCCATACATAGCAGTCAGTCCCTGCTGCTGTGGCCCTTCCAAATACGTTACGTTAGCTTACGGCACACGGTGGTGTGCTGGTGCATTGCTGTATGCGGTGGAGTCGCGTGCCATACGGCGGGCGCTCATTTCTTCACTTCACGTCCGAATCGGGCAGCAGCGTTGGGCGTGCCATGCCGCGTTTCAGTTGCACACGATCGGCATCGGAAGGGAGTGTGACGCGATCGCGATCCGTGTGTGACTCATCCAACATTTGCTTCCGCCTCCCACTTGCGGCATCCTATATCCATCCTTCCCGTATGAATGGTGCCTGCCGGCGGTAAACGCCCCTTCAACTTGTTTCCACATATGGTTCATTCCTAGTCGATATACTCACTCTGTGTCTCGTAGGTCGCAGCGCAGCTCAACGCGATGCGTGATGAGAATCGACGCGTTTGGGAACAATTGAATATCGAACGTAAACGTACCGAACACCTAACAGGCGCACTACAACGTCTCTGGGAGTTTGTCGGTACACGCGTTGGCGGGTGTACGTCCTCCTACCCCGTACCCTTTTCGTTTGTTCACTTACCTTTTTTATTATTAGTGGGCAACTTCCCACCTGACATCGACATCGACAATCCCAACATCTTCGTCACCTCACCAGGGGCCCAATCTTCCGGCGCGGGTGGGGGCGGTACAGGTGGAGGAGGAAGTGGTGGGCCTGGAAAGTTCGCTCCTCCGCCACTAAGCATGAATAACGTGCATATGGGCGCGTTACATACGATGCATAGCCCCGGGAGTGGGAGTCCCACTCAAAGCGAGTTTAATGCTCATCACCAACAACAGCAATCTGGCGGGGGCGGTGGAAATCCTGGGGGTAGCGCGGCGGGAGGGGGTGGGGGTGGTACGGGTGGTGGCGGACCGAATAATCCTACAGGCCCACCTTCGCTCTCTCGCCAACATTCGTTCCAGCATGTCAGCTACCTACGGGGCGATGCCTCCCCCATGCCCGGTTCACCCGGTTCAACGAGTATGGATCTCTACGACGACTCACCGGACGCCCAACAACCGCACGCGCGCATATCCACCAAACGGCCAAGAATATCAACCGAAGACGACGTACACCACACCCACCAACATCATAACCACACGCACAC
>JABAJT010009914.1:0-12462 GCA_018850275.1 Tephrocybe sp. 9174TJB
TTCATCATCCAAAGCTTCCTCTTCTTACCCTCCGCACTCTCATTGCATTACCATCGGACTATCATGCTTCATATTCTGAGTCATACCATTCATTAGATACTAATGGACAGACATTCGGACTTGTAGATTTATTTTCGATTGCATCATTCGCAGAACACGCTCATTGCACGTTGAACAGCCTCATGGAGTGACGTTTGTCCATGCAATTTCCATTTGCGCAGCAACACCAGTGCTGTGCGATAAAGACTTTATTCGGATCTCACCACTGGAGCATCTTCCCAGCTGATTGAACTTTGGCTGATAAGATTTGTAATCCTAGGAAACCCCATTGCATGCCTCAAGGCAGATGTCCAACCCCAAGTTCAAAATAGATGTGTGGTACGCTTCTTTTCCCCTCGTGTCCGAAGACCTGACCGAGTGACTGATACATGGTTGTTAATTGCCTGCGGTGGGGGTGTGGGAGGGCTCACTTTTGCCGTAGCAATGTCTCGTTTTGCAGATGTTGAGGTAGAGGTCTTCGAGGCCGCGAGTCAATTTTCCCCGATCGGTGCTGGTATCGGCGTATGGCCTCGTGTCTGGAAGGCTTTGGTGGCTAATTGGCCTCGAGGATCTGGCATCTTATGCTTCGACACACTGGTGATGAACATAGTACGTATAGCAAGGGTTTTTCTCACAGCGATAGACGACTACAATATGTTTTCTTTCGCAGTGTGTACACTAGAGCTGAGAAAGAGTGATCAAAGGGATGGCTATGCATTCCCGCCAGATCGTTCATCAACCCTAATACCGTCTATATCACTTCGTAAGCTGAAAGTCCTCTCTTCGGAAGCCTTCTCTTCTTCCATCGCGCCGACTTTCACGCAGCCCTGGCGAAGCATCTCAGCTTCGTCCTTCATGCCATATTCACTATGCAAAGAGGCTCCGAAAGTAGAGTCTGGCGAGCTGAAAATATCATTTGAAGATGGTTCAACAGGCTCCACATGTGACCTCCTTGTTGGAGCCGACGGTATCAAGTCGGCCATTAGACGCACATTTCTTGAAGAACAGGTTGAAGCAGCTTTAGCAGAAGGCCGTGCTGTGGATGCCAACAATCTGCGATCTGCGATCCGTCCTGTGTGGCCCACTGGGACTCTCGTGGCATACACTGCAGGTCTCTTATTCCTGTGAACAAACTACAAAACTACGTCGTCCGTGACTATGGCATTCTGGCAGGTATTACATTTCTTACAGAAGGAGCCTGATTCTGCTCTGATGCAATTTGCTAGCACCTCGGGAAGGATTGGGTAGATTAGTTGGTCTGGCCAAGTTCCTCCTTGGATTGACTTGTCGTTTCTTCATAATTTAGGCCATTATTGCGTATCCGGTCGCCAAAGGAACCCTCATCAATATCGTTCCCTATCGAATGAATGCTGACTTGTATGGGACTCCCTTTGAAGGACCTTGGATCGAAGATGACCTTCTTGTTGGCTCACTGGGAACCCGACTTTGTTGAAATAATTCAGGTGAAATCGGCAGTCTGTCCTTATTCAACTAATTCTCATCATCTGAAGGGAAGGGTATCGGCAAAGTATCTAGATGGGCAATTCATACTGCCTCCTATGTATCTGACATGGTCGCATTATTAGGTGATGCCGTGGCGCCTCCCTTTGTTCTCTCTATTTAGCATGCATACACTCCTCTAATCCATTGACACAGGCGCACGCTATGGCTCCCCATCAGGGTTCGGGCGCCGGGCAAGCTATTGAAGTTCGTAGATTTACCATACGTCATTTTGACATTCAAGGGACATTCTAGGACGGCTGTGTCCTCGGCCGAGCTCTTAGGTCACCGTCATATCTACGACAATCTCTGCCGGCCGTTCTCGGTGGATATTGCGCATAGGTCTTTTGAAACGGTCGCTACCCCTGTGGGGATGTGCTTGACATTCCAACTCGAGGACAGTGGTGTGCCGGGAGGAAGCTGTTTTGTAGATACGTGGTGGGAGCATATCCTTCACTTTTGTACTCGTTTTGATATACTTCCTGCTTTGCATCGACAGACTAGAGACAGGCCACGTTTCAACTTTTTGACTCCGAGATGTTGTCGTGATGCCGAGCCAGCTCACTAGGTTGTAATAATTGCCGGAATGATCCTCCAGATGACAGTGGTGGGAGCTGGTGGGATGAATAGTGGAGCTCTTCAAGCCTGAACTGTGTGCGCCACGGCTTGCATTCAATTGCCCGCTTCGATTTTGAATTTGTACTCGTGTGCATCCTCAGTGATCCAAATCGCCATCATGGGCCTCTTCTGTTGGCGCTGATTGTACTAACACTTGAATGCTGTAATGCACCGCCAAGTGGAACCTCTTGCCAACTCGCCATGATAATGACAAGACGGCGGCGTTGCTTAAAAATGCTTCAATGGTCGTCTCTGTATGTCTAATACTATTCCCCCCTATGGAAAGTGGTAGGTTCAGTTGGCTTCATTTGGGCTCGTCCTATTCTAACCTTTGCTTGTCGTAGACCCGCGACGGCGCCTCTTGTTGCTCCTCGTCCTATGCGTATCCACAGCCCTAGGAGTCAACTTCAAACTATGCTTGGTTGGTCTCCAGAAGGCAAATCATAGCATTGGCGGCACTGACAATCACGGTCGGCCCGTGCCTATCGAGGAAGCAAGTGCAATAACGTATCCGCTCTGTACCAAAGAGTGTGGCTCCGGCCCTGAAACTTTTCAGTGGTCTGTCTTTTCCCAAGAGTTTAGCTCCTGGCTACTGCCATGGCTCGCTCTTATTTCTCAACTCCCATATGGCAGTGATGATAGACTGGATAACCTTACTTCCATGCTGCTAACGGTGGGGTCGCCGACATTGGCAGCATACTCTTTGGCACTGACGGTCCTCAATGGCCGTTGGATCAGACGACGCTTCTCTTCCTATACATTTCCCAACACCGGTGACGCTGTTCGAATTCTCAGCAGCCTCCAGCAATCCCCCTTGCAAATCAGCCCTCAGACCCATCTTCTTTCTTCTCTGATTGTTCTTCCCTGCAACGACAAGTGGTGGCGTGAACTTGTGGTGTGGCTCGATCATACACACTCATGGTCCATCTCGGCTGGTGCCTCTATCGGCTGGGTCGTCATCGCGTATATATTCACAGTCATCGACTCATTCATTAGCGACATAACGACATCAGTCAACGCAAATGGACAGGGTGTTGGCTCGCTTTGGTTATGGTTGCTGCCCCTCGTCATTGGATGGCTCCAAATCTCTCCCAAATGCAATTCAAAGCGATTGAAGAACGCAATGAAGCGTGCAAATGATGAGGCATACGTTGCCATGGACACAGGTCCTCCAGTTCATGCCAACTCCTTGTCCCAAACAGAGCGAGCCATTACCCTCCGGCAGGAAGTGGAAGATCCCTTGTACCATGACGAAAACTGCACAGTGCCCATATACAACTATGCCCGAATTTTGCCGTGGGTCCAAGCAGTGGAGGATGTGTCTGACATGTTTCGCGCAGCATCGGAACATGCAAATAGCCATCGACCCGTCAATTCAGATACACCTTGGGAAAAATCAGAAGAGGGACAGGAAAATATTATACACTCGCGGAACCGACATGGAACTCGTTCACAGATCGAGGAATATTGTGTTTTACAACGGGAGGTTCCACACCGGAGAACAGCGTGGGGTCCAGACGTCTTCTCCCGCATTATCATGGCATCTTTTATCGCGCTCTCGCTACAGTGGGGCACAACTGGGGCTGCGACGGTCGTCGTTTGGTTTACTCCGGCCACAGGTGAGTTCGTGCAACTTGGGCCCAGTCAACAGCTCTAATTCAATTGTCTGCGTGGTACATAGGCCTTGGTTGTCGTTCGGGAGCGTACCTTCTATATGGTGCCATGTCTACATTGATCTGGATGATTCTTCTCGCATCCAGTTTTCTTACTCACTATGTGACCATTGCCCAACGTGCCAGCTCTGAAACTGCTGTCAGCTCTAAAATTTCTGCCAGCTCTAAAGTCACTTTTGCGAGGTGGGCGGCAATAACTCTTCGGCGATTGGGAAAGATCCTGGCAGTTTTGAACGCAGTTTGGATTGTCGTTGCCTGCCTATTCCAATTCGGTAACTTTTTCGACAGATGCTGGTGCAACGGTAGTGTATTGGGTCGAGGGGCGAATGCTTATGTCGTGATTCATCTCGCCCCAGAAGACGTGACAAGCATGAGAGGTGCTTGGATCGGTGGTGTTGTGCTCGCAGCTAGCAGCGCAGCACTTTGCGTTTTGTTTGTGAACCTTTTCATTGAATCTCCAGTGCCAGAAATTTAGGTACGAACATCCGGATGTATGAAGACATTTATGATAGTTTATGATATGCTAAAATTGTATAGTATAAAATGAATGAAACATAGTGCCATCATGGCATCATGGTGGCATCGAAAAGAATCCTACACATAGATGAACCGATGAAATTGGGCACGGATTATATATCGTCAAAGCCAGGAATTCCCCCGACGCGATGTCCAGAGAGGCTACAAAGCACGTCCAGCCAGGCGCAACACATCCCTGCAACGCCCTCGTATAAGCTCCAGGGTCTATCTGGGGCCTTCATATTTCCGTTCTTTTCCAACTTCTCATACTCTACTGCCAAAAGGGCAAGATGCAGCGCCTGCCTCAGGTATTTTGAGTTTTCATTGTTGATTGAGCCACTGACATGATGATCATCGAAAACCTGCGATACAGCCAGCATCCCATAAACTGATCCTGCTACACCGTGGCATATTCCAATGCCTTTTCTCAGCAGCCCGTTACGATAAACAACACGCGCTGCCTTTATCATGGCTGTGTTCACCTTCTGACGCATCTTTTCATCAAGAACGATGTCATTTTGCTGACGAGATGCCTTTGACAATAGGATCAGGATCCCAGAAGCTCCATGGCACCATCTATCAATTAACACATGTGAGAGCGATAACGGAAGTGCCCACCCAAAAACGTACTGGACCAGCTCATTTTCGCGCGCCTCAACCATGTGTACATCATCTGGAGCCTTGGTGGGCCAATTTCCTAACGGATCTTGAATGTTCACAAGCCACTCAAGGGTTTGGGTGAGATCAGCGGCGTAAGGCTTTACCACTTCGAAAGGGCAGTTCCAGAGCACGAAAAGAATGCCGGCTGTCCAAAGAACCTTATCAGAATTGCAAGCGTGTGTTACACAAAAGAACAAGATAGAATTTACCTACGCCATGAGCAGCTCCTAGGTACCTCTTGCAATGCCAGGACCACATCAGCTGTGGACTATTGGGTCCTTGATCTGCTGCTACCAGCTGTCTGGCGTATTGTCTTGCGCCATCTCTCCCAATTTCGATGATCGAGTCGACGACCGGTTGTAATGATTGGTTGCTAGCCAGTCGTTCAAGAGTATCACAAATGCCGAGTATATTCTGGTCATCGCAAGATAATTTCAAAGTTCGAACTCTTCGGAGTTCGCCGCGTATACGCAGGAGTGCGTAGAGAAGTCCTGCACGCCCATACAGAATCTCACATGTGTCGTTTTCAGAGTCAGTCACAGTTTCAAGGGCTGCTGTAATTGCCTGGAGAGCAGGATAAACGTGGTCAGAGAACAATGAACTATCGAGAGTTGGTCCAACTGTTTCAAGGACATATAGAAGCAGGAGGGTAGCAACGCCAACATCAGTCTCCAGAAACGAGGTGCGGGATGGTGTAGTAGGGTGTCCTTCCCATGAGGACAAACTTTTTAAGAAGTCCAAAAGCGCCTGGTCGCCTACCAAGTAAAGCTCCTTGCTAGGCCAGATCCCAGCATTCTTCGATAGGCGATGTTCAAGCATCGCAATGCCTGATCCCCGTAATGTAATCTTTTGGGTAAAGCATCAAGATACGAGGCTTTTACCTGATAGACCAATGTAGACGCTTCTACTGCGACTCTGATACCCATGCTTGCGAATACGTTGGATCGCGGTGTTCAACGCAGTACGGATTATGTTTTGTGCATTTTCTAGGTGACTACCGTCTGCCAGACTAGGAGGCTGACAAGAATGATTGATAGAGCGTGAACTCATTGTAACGCTGCTAGGAAGATTAGAACTTGTCGCTTCACTTGTGGCCAACCTAGTTATGGAGGTCGTTGGTCAAGAAGGTTTTGAGCAAACAATGAGCAAACAAATTCCAAATTTAAATAGTAAAAGTGAATTGAATACAGTTATACGCCATAGCTAGCAGATACATCAAAAAATAGTTCAAATCGTAAGGTTTCAAGACCTGCGTCCTCAAGAAAGAGTGGCGATTTCAATGTAAAATTTGGACAGACATCGTCATTGAAAGTTCTGCCCTGTATAAACTCTCCAGGTCCTGAAACGTAGCGACGAGTGAACGAAGCACTCACTTCTTGCTGTGTTGTTAGCCTGAAAGCGGCGTCGGACGAGTGGGTTTATATTGGGGCGACAATTTGCACGGTTCATGCTCGGTATCACAGTTAGGCGTGATATCGGCTAGGGCGAATGTTCCACTCGTTCGTTTTGTAGATGCCCAGATGAGTGTAGATGTCGGGCTTGAATCCGATCTTCCAGCGCACACCAACTCTCCTCAACGCATCTCTGACCCTCCCAACTTCTTCTGCGTTGCTGTAATCCTCTACATACACACAAATAACGTGCGGCTCCCCTGGTTGCGCTGGCGACACTTTGGCGCGTGCTGTAATTCCTGCAGGTGCGTTCGCGATGACGGCAGTAACGATACGCGACCACAGATCGTCGATTTGGTGCGGTTTAGAGTAGATCAACCACTTTCCAGAGAGTACTCCATGCGTCTGCGCGAGAGAGTCCAACGCTTCGACTGTGACCACTGAGTTCCCTTGCGCAGGCTCCTGCGTTCCCTGTCCTTCCGCACTTTGCTGAACTAGTGCCTGTTCGGCTGCATGCGCCGCCCCACGCGCCTTAAGAGCCTCCCAACCATGCATGAGCCCCATAATGTCCTCAGGTTTCGTTGTGCTGGAGCTAGAGCCACGTTGGACTGCAATCCAGGCCGCGTACGTGACAGGAGTACGGGAAGGTGGCCAGCGAGCCAAATACGACGCCACTTCTCCAGCTGCTGGTTTTTCACCCCAAACAGCGACTATCAGCGCAGTAGAACCGTCGTAAACAAGTTCATTTGTTAGAGGAGCTGCAACAGGAGCAGGTGGAGGTTTAGAGGCCCTAGATGGAGACGAAGACACGTCTTCCATATCGTAGTCGCCATCATCCTGCATGATGAGCTTCTTATGACCAAAAATTATCTGTCCTGCTGGATGTGGCGTAACGAGTTGGTAGGCTGACGGAGAAAGATCATCTCATCGATAGCGCTCTTTAGTGAGAGATTTTGATCTCGAACGGTCTCACGGTGATTACTTCTATTGCCATCACGGGCTTGATGGCTGGCATCACGGGTTGAATATACGCGCCTTGACGCGCCAGGAACTCGACAACAATATGTGCTTTTGACTCTGAGTTGGCAAAGAAATGATGCAGGATACGACGTGATTACACGTACATTACAATATATCCCAGAAAATACAAGTTAAACCTCACAAAGTTTGATTCATTATCCTTGGTGAGGATATTGTCCCTGGTTTGGCGCGCCTTGACCACTCAATCCAGAAGCATAATTTTCCCATTGACCAAACCTAGAATAGTTGAGAGTTCGCCAAGAATTAAGTCAAGACATCTACTCACACGAATCCAGGCGGCGCATTAGACCACACGTTATAATTTGGATCGGCAATGGCTCCCTGTTGACCAATGTCGAGCCCTGCTCTTTGTCTGTGGCTCATATCCATGCTCATCGAACCCGCAGCGTCTGTACCCATCCGATACCCGTAATCGCCTCGAGGACCTGCGCCAGACTCGCTGCCTCGGAGAACACCACTGGACGACGACGATATTCCTACTGATCCTGGGTCGCCACTGTACGGCATACCAAAATTCTGGCCCAAAGCAGGCATGCTTTCCGAGGGCTGCATTTGCAAAGTATCCGGGCGACTGTACGTATTGTAAGGCCTTTGCGAGGGCGGCAGGCCATGTAACGTATCTGGACGGGTATACGTATCGTACGGTTTTTGCGGGAACTGTATAGCGTTTTGACGAGGCCAGTTGTTTTGTGGATTAAGTGGATTGAGCGAGGGGTGCTGCCGGGCGAGGGGTTGTGGTTGAGGAGGCCGAAATTCAAAGTTTTGATCAGGGACATTATGGATCTGAGCACTAGAATGGGCTCTTCGCGTCACGACGTCCTTGAGTGATGGCTCGGAGTGCTTCTTAAATCGTCCACTTGAGCCAGCTTGGGAGCTCGATGTGGGTCTTTCATCGTCGGTCTCTTCGCCGTCTTCCGGACGCTCACGTTTTGGCGAGTTCGAGGACCGTCGTGGCAGTGGTACATCACCGACAGAGGCAAGTTCTTGGATGATATCACTATCAAAGAAAGATCAGTCGTTGGAGCCGGTATAGAGTCAAATTAAAAGTTACCTCAGTCGGCCAGCAAGGTACCACCTACGCGAGAAATATATGAGGAAGTGGCACCCATGAATCAAAAGATAGAAATTCACGTACTTCACTTCCGCAGACTTCAAGACGTCCATACACTTCTTTACATCCGCCATCTCCCTGTCAAAATTTTGCGATTGGCTAGAGTGTTGTCTAGCCCATATACTGAGCAGTAGAATCACTCCGGCCGAGAACGCTGCCGTCTGAAGTGCATAGCAATGTTGAGTGTATGTCATCTCATATATCATGTTGGAGACTCACAGTTAAAGGTGGCGGCGCTGGTGCATGCCCAAAACGCTTCCTCTGTGCCTCGAGTGCATTACTACAAGCGCGTGCGGCCTGAGTACATATTGCGAGTGACGGAAAGGAAAGAGCTTTGTTGGGCTCGCTAGGGGAGGGGATGAATTGTCGATGTACCAATATCTGGATGTGTTGGTAGAAACAGAACAACGACGCTGATTGATTGAAGAACACTTCGTTAGGACGTAAGGCATCCCAGCGTACTAATACATACAATGAGTGATGAGTCAATGACTACGGCAACATAGAACAAGAAGCGGTGACGCACGGTGATCGGGTAGTGTGACTAACCAAGCATTGAGAGCCGAGTCAAGCTCAGCCACAATATTCTCTTCCCAGTCTCGTCCGACGAAGCCGTGTAAAATACGCGATTTATTAGTTGCATACTGTTCGGAAGAGCATGACATGAGCCCAGATGCAGGGAGACAGAGGGTATGAACGGGGTCGAACTCACTACGGTCCGAAGTAGAAAAGCCAAGATCTGGTTCAGCCGAATATACACATTGAAATAGGTGATGACGGAGGGTGTTTTTTCTGGTTGGCGCCATCGCTGTTCTGGATCAGGATGCTCCCAATATTCATCGTCACATTCAACAGGCATATCAATATCGAAACTGGAATTTTGTAAGCCGAGCCAATCAAAACAAAGATTGAATAGAAGGAGATGCTTACTCCTCGTCATGAATGGAACATGGTCGTCCAGTCGAAGAACTGAATAGGCGATCCATGCACACCAAGACCCTATAATAGTAATGGCACATTCCGTAGAATCGTAAGAACTGAGTCAAATCACAGTTTGCTTACCAGAAGGCACGCTTCCAAAGTTCGTCCTCCACAGTACACTCCTGTGTTCTTCGTCGCCGATGTGCTCCCACATCTTGTGCGATTCGAATGCCGATGCCCACAACTGTCCAGCATGCCTGTGGCACAGACGATGCCTGCAGGAATTGGCCGACCAGCTTTGGAGCATCAGTCTCCACCACTCATCAGGGACGCAGCAAGGGGACTTACAGCATAGTTCTGCAATTGATATAGGTCTATGGGGGTCAGTGGGGCGGTCTTCACACCTGGAACCTGTTGGAACCACTTCCAGCCGCTGGAATGAGGATCTGGCTTCTCTCCCGGTTCCGTCGGGTCGTCCATCACCCGAGGGTCATCAGTGTACTTTGCGGCGACGGCACACACCAGCATCAGGGTGGTCGCGAAACCGTAGTCGGCATGGTGTAAGCCGGAGGAGAAACCGCGCTCGAAAGTCGGACGATGGAGAAGGGGCAAATAACGATTGACATGTCGGAAGTAGAGGTCGATCAAATTAAGAATGAGGTCTGTTTCAGGGAATGAATACGCGGGACCTGCAGGAGCTGAGCTGTCTAATGGGTTCATATGCTGTGAGGAAGGTCAGAACAGAATGAAACAAACGAGCAGGACAAGAGCCTACATACAAGCCGCTCAACTCCATCCGATGAGAATTCATCGTGTGGCTTACCCATATACCTCCTCTTCAATTCTTGCGCGTCTTTGATGAGCATGATTCCGCTTGACTTCCCGTAAAACCGTGGCCCACTTGGAGAGATGCGCATGGCATCCAAATAGTCAAGTAGGTAGCTCATGGGCTCGTCAACATCGGGCGGGGGCGAGGGGCTTCTGCAGCTGCGAAGATGGTGAATAAAGCGTCGAGGGGCAGGGTTATATGGAGCCCATTGTTCTGGTGTTGTTCGGGCAGGCTTGGGCAGTACGAGAGGGGTATTCGGAGAGTTATTGAATTGTTCCAAGGCCTCGGGTGAAATCTGGCTCAATCAGACAATAGATCCTCGTACGAATGACTCATACTAACCGTTCCGATAATTTCTTGCAGTTTTGCAACACGTTTCTCGAGAGACTCGATATATCTGATAGCAGAACAATATTTAGATTCTTTGTAGATTCGAAGAAAGATGACAGACGCTTTAGGAGGGCCACGTTTCTGCCGATAAGGTGGTAAGTGGGTGCAAAAATAGGCAAATCGATTTGCGCACCTTGGCATTCTCAACGTAAGTACAATCGAGTCCGTAATCCGCGCAATTTGTGCATTGGTGGCCTGGCATTTGTACGCCATCGCCTACGTTGCCAGGATTAACGTTTTATTGTTGGTACGAGATCCAAGGTTCAACGTACATCGAACTAGGAGAGGCGATGTAAATCTTTCGCGCACTAAATAAACTCATGAACGTACTTTTCTTTCTGCGACACACATCACAGGCGCGTTGCAATCTACGTCGCTTTGCTTCTGGGTTAATCCGTGGGCCTTCGTCGTCTGAGGACATCACGGAGATGCTGGTGGATACTGAGACAGATATATATATATATTTATATCTATTGCCTCGCCCTTGCCTCAACGTTTCGTCCGTGTCTCAAAGAACAAGACAAACCTGAAGAGGTCAATCTGGTCTAGAATAGAAAGTTAATAATGTCGTGCAATGATGCCTCATTGAAGGGGCACGGTGACTGAAAAAACGGGGGCAGTGGCGGCAGGTTGCGCAAACAAGAAGAGTTACGTGAAATTCTGCCAGTCACACCATCCCCTTTTGGCAACGCTACCAATTAATCCTTATTGCGGTTTTCGGCTCGGGATCTTCAACCGTGGGCAGTAAAAAAAAACCTCAACAGCGAGAACCACGGTAGAAGTGAAATTACCGTAAAACAAGTGGCGCATAGGGGTTTTGTATAGTCAAAAAATTTGAAGAAGCAAAAATAATGTGACGCAAAGGGAAAAGTCCTAACAGGCCTTAACTGGCCTTATTAGTAATCGTCGCAGAAGGAAAACATATTGATCTTAAAATGGCACCCCTGCAAGGCAAATTATGACATCCCTGGGGTAAGTAATTGTATGTTATTCGCTGATCTTATGACGAGGAATTGAAATACGAGGGGATCGGGTCAGAATCGTTAGATTCATTATTCCGCCCTTGTGGCCATGATGCTGGCAAGTTCCTCGAGAGACTGAATCACCAAGTCGACCTCCCCGCCCTCAGCCTTGCTCTTCACACCAACGCCGGAGTTATGATGATGCCTGTCTTCCCCTGAGCGCGGGATATATATAGTCCGCATGCCAAGGGCTCCAGCTGCACGCAGGTCCCACATATGAGTTGCAACCATTGCACAACGGGATGGTTCGACAGACAGATGACTCGCAGCCGAGAGGTACGGCTGAGGGTTTCTGCCCGTTTCATCAAAATTGTGGAATTCTAGTCCATACGCGTATAGTTTACGGACTTACGGTTTGAAAGTATGGAAGAGTTCGGTGGAGAAAACAACATCCCAAGGAAGGTCTGCATGCTTAGCCTGTTACATGCAAGGTCGCGTTAATATAGAAGGTAATCTATGTATTGAATACTAACGGAACGTAGGTGTAACACGTACCATGTCGACAAGCAGGCGAACATTTCCATTTGAAAGTGCACCACAAATGACATGCTTCTTCAGGGCATATAGACCTGGTCGAGAATCAGGCCAACCTATTCCACAAAAGGTTACTTTTTGACCATTGCCAAATGTCAAATAAGTGAGGACTAGGTACCATTCAACCTGTGCCATACGTTATTTAGTTGTGCCCGCTCGTTTGTGCCAAGGACGGTGGAAAGAAACTTCCAGCGTGAACCAGAATCGTCGAGCATAT
>JABAJT010009916.1:0-10534 GCA_018850275.1 Tephrocybe sp. 9174TJB
TCATCGTACTGTATGCGATTTACGCTGGTGGATACAACGCCCTGTTGCCCACAACAATAACCGAGATATATGGTGTCGAGAATTATGCTAGTGTCAACGGCTTCGTCTATTTCATACGTGGACTGGGCTCAGTTCTCGGGGCGCCGTTAGCAGGAGTAATACTCGGCACGTACAAGCGGAATGGCGACGCCTCCTTCGTTCACGGCGCAACAGAAGTCCTTCAGAATCGTTTCAACAACGTGGCTATATACTCGGGCATTTTGCTAATCGCGGCGGGGGTGTGTGTGAGCTGTGTTAGATGGTTGGATGCTAGGGACAAAGGGCGCTGGGTATGGAAGGCTTGATATACATCTTGTATAAAGCACAATGACTTTTGTAGAAATACATAGTACGTCTGTCTAGATCTGTAGCCATGACTGGCTCCAAATACACTCAACAAGACTTCATGAAGAATCAATGCAGGATGAAGATGGAGGTTAATGGATTGCAAATTTTGCAGATAATATACTACGACGCGTTGATGGTGAAGTGGAAATTGTGTAAGATATTCGGAATGTAAACTTTGATGGAGGTGAGATATTGCAAGATCATTGATGACAGACATAGGTGCATAGAAAACTAGGAACAATGCGCGGGTGTCCAAAAGGTAGAATACAGGCAGAAATAATAAAGTTAATAATTTAATCGTAAGTATCAATTGGGCATGACTACAGATCGGTGATAGCCACGCGTACAAACAGCGTCGAGAACAGATATTGCGACAGCTGCGAGTCGTGCAATGGAAGATGTCGATAGCCTACCACACAGTCGTCAATCAGCATCAACCCGTGGACCGCACAAAACGGACAGAGGACTTACCCATGCCCAAACTGCCGAGGCTGGCACAATACACTGCAAGGGGTTCTACGTCCTCCTTCTCACTCGCTCGCACCACAAACCGCACAAACACGAGCTCCCGCATGTCCCCCATACACTCAAACGGTATCCGCAATTTCTCTTCCCAAACAGGATTGAACCCATTCCCCTTGACCACCCCCGTGCGGAATGTATGCGCCTTAGCAGGGATAGGCGTCGCAGTCGCCATACCGACTGCAGGCGCAGAAGGCCAATCAGGGACATGAATGGATACCTCGACGAAAGGGTCTACAAGGCTTTTGTCTATAATCTCGCGTCCGGAAGAGTCTTTGGGCCGAGGCAGTTGCTGGGCCGAGATGATAGATACGTCGAAATGGTGTCTTGTATGCTTGAGCAGAAGATCTTTTGGTGGAGGTGGGGCGGCGGATCCAGAGCTGGATGAAGGAGTGGGAGAGTGCGAACGTAAATGATGGTGCTGAGGGTGTGGATTTGTCGGGGTTGAAGGCAAAGGAGGGGGTGGAGGAGGCGTGGGGCCACGGAGCGCTGCTGGCTTCAGGACATACCCAGCACGTCCATTTCGCTGGAACATTGCGTGGTTGATCATGTAACCCAGGTCTACAGTGTAGACATTAGGATCAGGTGACAACATAATGGGGCGACCTAAATTACTCACCAAAGGTCTGCCAATTGATCGCCACCAGCTGTGTCCCAGCGCTCCAATACCGATGAGGTTCATAATTCGTCGACGCCACCCTCATACCCTTTGGATAAATTCTCACTAAATGTGTCCTGCAATGCTTGATAAGATCAGGCATGCCTCCACTCTTAATCATACGGTTAGCAGTATTCTCAGAGAGGGAAAACATATGTTCAGGGGCGTAGACCTCCTTTTTGTTGATTCCACGACACTTGACGCCGACGGTGTACACAAGGAGAGCGAGCAGTCGTGCTGACATCTTTGGCTTTGATGTTGGAGTCGGTGAGGGTGATGGAGGTATAGGTATGGGCGCGGACCCAGTAGAGGGTGATGTAACAGAGGAAGTGAGGGGGGTAGATAAAGAGGAATGCAAAGGGCTCATAATTGGTGGGGAGGTGCTTAACGGGGGAGTGGAATTTTGATAGCTGCGATTAGAGGAGGAAGAGTTTTGGTGGTATATCGGTCCTGGGGATATGGTAATCCTACGTGGAGGGAAATAAGACGACGGGGGTCCAGATGAGGTTGTGGTGGGAAGGGATAAAGATGACCTAGGAGGTGTCCTTTGCGCCGATGCCGACCCGCTTGAGTTGGAATTCGCGCGAGGTGATGATGATTTCCCAACACTTCTCACGCGTTGCAGGACAGTGGAGCCTGCTTTAATGAGGTCGCCCTTGAGGTCTGTGAAGAGATCAACCAATGAAAATCGAGGTTGCGGAAGAACATACCCTTCACCGCAGACTGTGTATCAGATTCACTTCTCCGCATAGCAGGTTTTTTCCTCTGCATTTCGAACACCGCATCAGAGTCGGATGTTGACGACGATGCTGAAGCTGAGGCCTCCGTAAAACCATATTCGCCCTCCCCTGGCACTCCAACTCCCATAGAATCTTTCCTACTCGCCAGGTAAAGGTTCTTAGCCTATTTGAGATATAAATAAACCCATTATGTTTCGCTTGGAGTTGTAATGTGCGTTGACCTACCTTGAGCAATATCCGCCCCTTTAGGTCCTCCGGGCTAGGCAACCTCTCCAGATTCACCTCGCCCACGTTCTTGGTCTGGACTAGTTTCTCGCCAAACACCTCGGACATGATGTCAGCGATGGCATCCTGGCCTGCGAGAGAACAATGGATCTCGGCGGAAATGATGATGGGGTAGGGCGACGCTACGAATCCGTACTTGACAATGGCGTGGCAGACCTCTCGAAGGGACACTCTGGAGGTGAAAGTCTTGCCATGAGTGATCTGCGGCTCGGAAGAGTTATCGCCATCGAATATGTCAACTAAAAGGAGATGTGAGTTGTTGAACCATTGACCAAGATACAAAATGCGTACGTTCAACGCTCCGACAACTATGCAACAGTGCACGAATGTACCCTTCAATTGTGCTCACGCCAACAAGTTGGTGGCCTACAAGGTATGTATTATGCGATGATGACACATAATAGTCTGACAGCGGACGTGTCATATCGTGACAGACACGCCCGTGTTGGTCTACAAATGCCGCGTTGTCAGGGGACATGAGAAACGCGGTAAACGCGTCTTTTGACATGACCCTAGGCGGAGCAGAGGTCGATGCTGATGCAAGCGCCGAAGTTGAAGGTGTTGTTGAAGTCGATGTCAACGCCCCATCATTGACTACGGAATGCCGCTCGAAAATGTTCTGAAGCTCCAAGGTACTCAGGCTGGACTTGTTAAAAACATGAGACGGTAATTTAGGTGGTGAGTTATGGGACACACCTCTTGCTTCTCGCGCATGAAGCGCTCAAAAACAGTAAAGTCGAATAGCCCCCCATTGCGAGCACGAAGCTTATTGTATAGGCGATCAATTTCAGGACGGCCCTTCAGGAGCTTAACAAAGCGGCGAAAGTCCTCAAAGTCAAGGTAGTTGCGCTGATGAACATCGGCTTGCTGAAAGAGGGCTAAGTTGAGAGGGTATATAGGAGATTGAAAGCTTACTTTGAATAACCTTTGGAGTTCGCTGGGGTTTGAATTGATGTTGAGCCTTCTGCACAGTTTCTCGACCTCTTCAAAGACAAGTTTCTGGTCTTGTTCCTCATCTGCGCCTTTCCAATAATGTTTTTCCCATATTGCCTGACGCATCTCAAAGTTCCCAAGGCCGCTCATGAGTTCCTTCCGTATCGCATGCAGCCTGCGCAGAGTCGTGTCCCACATTCTGAACACATCACGCGATGCCGCAATGAGATGCAGGGTCTTGTACGCGCCGTCGATGATATACACGATTGTGAGCCAGCGGTCCTCGTAATCTGCAGAAAGCTGGAACTGTTCGCGGTAGTAGCGCGCATCGGTACCTGACCGCAGCTCCTTGATGTTTTCAATAGGTACTACGAGGACATTAACGAATAAAGTATGCAGAAAAGCGAGGCCTTAACTTACTGATGCGTTGTTGCTTACCCTCCCAAATGATTTGGCCTATATCAGGGTCGAGGCGAAAGAGAGAGCGCCGGTGTTTTTTGGCAGACACTTTGGTCATGGGCGTTCCCTCTTGCAACAACTGAGGTACTGTCAAGTCGCCATTGTCGTCCATTGGCCTCGTTGAACGAGAAAGGACGGGTGCAGATAGTCGACGAGAAGCAAGGATGCCAGAAATAGGAGGCGTGGAGCTCACACCAGAAGGTGGTGTCGTCGTGCCGGCGGCGAATGTCGCCGTCCCAACGGCCTCCTTCGTCGTTGTCGACGGCGGCAAAGTTGTTGGGTGCAACGATGATCGAACCGGCGGCGTCGGAGTTATGGCTGTTGTCGACATTGATCTCGCATGTCTTGCCCGCGCCTTCACCTCCACTCCTTCACCTAGCTTTCCCTGCTTCTCCTTCACTGACTTGGACCGTCCTAAAGACGTCGCCTCTTTGAATTTACGCCTGATTGACGCGCCGAGCTTTACCGACCGAGCCACGTTCACTAGCGTCGTGTCTGTCGACGGCGTATCACTCAGCTCCTTGTGCACTGGCTGGCCAGTACTCGTGAGCAAGTTCCCAGCGCGTCGCAGCAAGCGCTTTGAGGTCGAAGGGTCCGTCGACATTTATGCTGAGGCGCCAGGCTTGACAAGGGAACGAAATGTGGGGAATCAGTGGGCTTTGTACTCAAACCGCCGCTCCGCAGATGTTATTGCCTGTGACACTTGAGTCTCTAAAGACCTAAGTAAGTTGCATCAAGGCACGGACGGCGCCGAATGCGTGCATATTCTTAGCAGCTTGACGGCCCTGCATCACTCAGATGACTCGCTTCTTGCCCCAGCAGGCTGTGCGCGAACGTGGCCTTGTCACCATACACGACTGGTACTGTGCATTGGTTTGCGTTGGGTCTGTCTTGTGCTTCCTGATCATCCCACTGCTCCTGAAGAGATTGTCACACGACACCACGGGTAGCCAAGAATTCAAACATGGATGATGGAATGGCCATAGTCGTTGGGCGAAGTACCTTTGTCTGTCTATGCATTTACTTTCGATGCTTCTGCGGGTATGGGCGGGTCAGAAATGTCTCCAGCAGTAGATCAAGTCACGTACGAGCTGCGAACAGATCATAGCGTCGTCTGACAACAAAACCCACCGCGCCTACATACTTGATCTCATTCATCGAAAAATGATAGATTCACGGACATATGTACTGCCACAAAATAGCCATCACCGTTGCTTTACTATCGCCCTTACACCATGCGGAAAAAATGACGTCTCTTCTTGCACAGGAAATGGAGATGACATGTGTTTGCCTGCAGTGCGTCGAACCAACCTCTCACACTAACAAGGTTGATAAATTCCTTCCATGTACACTGGGCTGGGCGCTATTCGAATCGAAATAACCAGTTTATTCATGCTCATGTGCAAGATAATAAAAACGTCAGCAACACACATGGATCCTCGCTACCTTTGCAACGCGCTCAGCTTTCACCCACTCTAAATCTGACGCTGTCTTTCGATATCTCATTCAAACTTGAAGCCTGCGTCCACAATTGTAACCAGTCGAGTTTTGTACTCTTCAAAGGAAGATTGTTCAATGATACGCACTAGCCGGAAATTGCTCGGCTACCTCTCATGGATCTAGCCTCTTTGACCTCCATCTTGGTGGCACGTATTTCCGAGCCGCTAAGAACACTTTGGGGTCAGTTGTTCTGTACTTCTGATCGTCTGTGTTAAACGGCATCCTTGGAGGTCATCGTTCGACGTGTGAGTCTACCCACGTTTAATTAGAGTAATGAAACCAATCCGGGAGACGGTGGGTCTATCACATTTACACATCTGTCTTGAAGAACATGCCTGATCCTTCTGAGGTCCTGGTTTGAGTTACAGAATGGAGTATCACGACCGTGTCTGTCTAGGAGAGACTAGGTTTGAGTCACATCCCCCATTAAAGACCATGAGGACATCCATGTGGGCACACACCATCCCACCGGTTCGGATCTGATCCTCATGGGCTGTTTTCATCTCATTTACTGTCTATTCCAAGTTGATTAGTATGCATGTACGAACAATAATATAACCATAATTCACACCGGCAAAGTCAACCTCCGGTACAAACAGGAGGGAGCAATCATTTAACCATTGATACGGCCAGGATACATATAAGAGCCGACATAGTATGGTGACTAGCCTTTATCTGTCTTCACATCCATCTCTGACTCTAGAGGTAGCATGTCAAAACGTCAAATTCCACAGGCAAATTTATCTTCAAGTTACGCCACAGCTTGAACGTTGAACACCCGGCAACCTGATGCAATATTAATTTGGACTATAACTGCATTCATAATGGCGTCTTCACGTTTAAACTCCCTACCGGATCTTGTATGCACGCGGCTTATTCTACGATATCATATCCAAAATCAAAATTTGAAAAAGAAAAAAAAGAAATTCTTTTTCCTCCAAGTCCCAGGGTACAACACAAATTAATAATCTTATATTTACTCAAAGAGAACACATCTCATGGGCACATGGTGTAGTTGGTTATCACGCCCGCTTAGCATTGTCTAAGCCTGCGGGCGGTCCCCGGTTCAATTCCGGGTGTGTCCAATATTGAGTGAATCGTTTCGTATGTACATTTTTAACACATGCATTCCTCCATGGACACTAAAATCATCTGGAGGATCAGAGCCGACCAATGCTGAGATGTTAGTTTGTGACATTACAACGAGTATGTACAAAGCAGCGCGGAAAGGCGGGAACGTCATACAACAACGCTAGAACTTGGATGCATATGGGAGTGTGTATGCGAAACCTATGTATGTCCAAAGCGGCAATGTAGATGTAAGTATGGGGTGAGGTGCAATGAGTTACAGGTAAGTGGATCGAAGAAAGAAATGATCTACATGATATTCAAACCGCTCACTCGAACTCACCCTTCTCAGGCGCATCGAAACCTTCAACAGCAGCATTCCACTTCCACCTTCCTTCGAGGAAGCCAACCGCGGTGTCCTCTAGCACGATCTCATTGCGCTTTTGTACATATACCTACGAACGAATCGTCACATTAAGCCTCAAAGAAAGAAGGCAAGAAGAAAAACAAAACACGACTCACCGTCTTATCCGTGACCTTTTGTCTCAACGTTGGTATGTTCTCCGGCTCGATCGGACTTTCCAACAACTCATTGAGATCCTCGACAGCTTTCTCCAAGTCCCTTTGATTATCCTCGAACATTTCTTTGTTATTTCCCTTCGCCAGGTAATACGCCATCGCATAGGTCCACTTCAGTGTCATACGGCACGTGCCCAGGACTTCGACCGCAGTACGCATGAATTGCACTTCAATCCAAGTGAGCGAGGACGTCAGTTGCATGTCTTCCATCTTCTTTTCGGTTTTAGCGTAGAGTTCGACAGAGAGCTTGGCAGATTGTTCATGGTTCGCCCAGCGATTGTAGTACTGAAAGACGGAGTTGAGGTATTTAAAGGTTGATATGTTTTGGGGACGTACGTGTAGATACCTCTCCAGACTGGCACGGCTCCTGCTCTGTGCATCGCGCGCGTCCATCCCGCCCTTCTCATCGTACCGATTGCAATTGTACCACGCTGTTCCGTGCTCCTGCCACGGACCCATACACACCCAGCAGAATTCATGCTTGCATTTCTTGCAGGTCATATGGCTAACGAATATATATATATATATATTAGTATATGTAGATGATAGTATTAGACATGGAACGCACTTGCAACCTCCATTCTTCTCGATCGTGCTCTGGCACTTGGGGCATTCCTTTGTGTTGCTCTTAATCCAATTAGCGGTCTCACTGTCGTCTCGACACTTCTTGAGCCACATCTTTGCAACACCACACACGACGGGACGATGATCGCTTTCCACAGGGCACCCGAAGCAGAATTTGTGCTCTTTCCCTCCTTCTTTCTCCTTCTGGGACTGCGATTGAGAAGTTTGTGAAGCTCCAGGTATACCACGGGCGCCACACGACACGATCGGCACAACAGTCGTAAGGCTAGACTTTCCGGCCGCTGAGGGGCACGACACTGTATTGGTGCAAGACGGGTAGGGACAATACTTGAGGTTCGGGTTTGAGCCAACGAAGTGTCTCACAAGCAGTTCCTGGAAGCGTTCCCAGGTAGCAGGGTCTTCATCGAGCGCAGAATGAACAAAGTCATCTGGAGCGACGAGTGCACATCCCTCAGCCATGCAGCGGACAGCGTGTTCAGCCTCGTCGTTGATTTTAGAGGCCAGATAGGCTGCCCAGCACCCAGAGCAGAAAACATGATCGCAGCTCAGCGCGAGGGGACGCAGATCTGGGGCGTCGTCGAAACAGATAGGGCACGTGAAGGGAATGGAAGGCTTCGCCTTTGCGGGAATCTTTGGTGATTTTGCTGGTGGAATCAGCCTACTGCTGGATCGTATAGGGCGCCTCGTAGCACTTCCGCCGCGAACAAGCGCAGATGACGTCTGGGGCTCGTCGACGGCGATGCCGGCAGCAACAAGGACCTTGGAGGCATTGTCCATGTATTTCTCGATTAAGCGCTCTTTGTTCCACGACATGTACCGCAGCAACAGTGCAGCAGTGCCAGCATCGACGCCAAAAATGCTACATATGTGATTCACGTCCTCCGCCATGAGACCCTCCACTTTGCTTTGGCTGAGCGAATCATACTCAATCTCGTACGGCTTGCGTTTGCTCTTGGGCGCGATTTTGAAGTCGTCTCCGAAGGCATCCTCGTCCATGTCAATGTCGTCCTCATCGTCTAAAAGCACCCTTTTATTCAGTCCCCACATTGCTACAACGTGCTTGTCTGACTGACCGTCCTGTGTTCCGTCTATCATGTCCTCATCTTCCGAATCGACGTAGTAATACTCCTCCTCTTCATCTGAGATCGCGTAGTCTGGTGACATACTCTATGTGGTAGTTGTGTGGCGTAAGTGCGGACGATCGATGGACGGCCAGGTGCGGGGGTGTTGGTGCAAGTCAAGCTGACTGAGGGGCCGTTTCCAGATAAAGGAGATAGCACGTGACATTCGGTTGGCGCCAGTGAGGGGACGCGCTTGTTCTTAGCACTTTTGGAGTCAATATTGTTAACGTTGACAATCACAAAACCGTCTGTGTTACCAAGTTACACAGTTGTTTTGGTTGTACGACTGTACCGTTGACAGTATAAAGTAATGCAGATGCAGCGACATTATTCAAGTTTGATTGCATCCGAAAACATAAGCGTGGCCAGATAACTATACAAATTACAATACAAGTACAAGTTGTTACGAATTACACAAGACCCTTCAGTGGACCATACAAATGCATAGTGCATCTGGCCCTTATGATTACCATAGACACTTCAAAGATATGGTAGTATCAACACACTTGCATATACGTAGGCAACGGTGTTTTCGAATAAAGCACCCACAGAACAAGAGATATCATAGAAGCGAAAGTATTTGATTAACATGCGCGTCGTGATACCAGACGCCCAACGCATGTCGCTCTTCCTCGGTAGGATGAACTTGATTCGGCCTAGGGTTTTCCAGACGCTTCAAGAAGAATCGACATCGTACGATCCCATACTGCGAGTTTTCCGCGCAATGAAAATATCTCAACGCTTCCTCAAACGCCTTGTTCGCATCCCCGATCTTACCCAATATTGCCCAAGCAATCCCCATTCCCTCCAACGCATAGCCTACTGGCGGCAGCCCTAAGAGTTTTGCCATTTCGAGACATCGGAGGTGATCCCGAAGAGACCCCTCAAAATCACCAGAGGCCGATTTGATCTTCGCAAGGTCATGGGCGAAGTGCAAACATCCTGGGGCGTCACCAATCCTCGTATTCTCATCCATCCCGATGTTCATCCATAGAGAAGCAGATTCATATTTCTCCATTTGACAGTAGGTTCTTGCAAGGGCTTGACAACACTTGGAATGACTGTACCAGTCCTTGGCTCTCGTTAGCAAGGGCTCTGCCTGCGTCAGGAACTCGAGAGCATTCGAAAGTTCGCCTTGGATAAGATAGGAGCGCCCGAATTGAAGATAGCAGCGCGCAATCAACGCCTCGTCGCCTATGGCTTGGCAATCTTCCTCGGCCAGCCCGATAAGTTCTTGTCGTTTGTCGAATGTACCAACCTGAGCTTCCATCACTTCTGCAAGTTTCAGGCGACAATCTGCCGCCTTTTTTCTATCAGATATTGACAGAAAGACATCGAGTGCCACATTGAATTGCTCGATTGATTTAGTGGTCTTGAAGAGTTGGTGAAGCATATCGCCGTAGCAGAAGAGAAGGTCTCCTTGAAGTACTTTATCATCAATCGCAGACGCAAGGCTTAATGCGCGTTTGATGATATCGACCCTGGGTCCTTTATGTCGCTGGTGGCGCGCCAGCAGCAGGAATCCATCTCTGAGGATACGAGGGTCTGAAGTTGTAGCACAGAGTAAGATAGCTTCAAGATTCGCTCCTTGCGAAAACAAGGTGATAGTATGGCTTTTAAATAGTTCGTCTCCGATGACGGAGGAATGAGCCAAGAGAAAGCTGCATGCACTCTCTATCATTGATGTGCGGACATTC
>JABAJT010009918.1:0-12234 GCA_018850275.1 Tephrocybe sp. 9174TJB
GGAAGTTGGTAGGATCACGTCGGAAGGTGATTTCGAGAGAGGCCAAGAACCTGTTCATCCCGGAAAGCAGAGTCTGGGGCCTGAAGAATGGGAAAAAATTGAAAGGGAATACATGAGGCGGAAGATGTGACATACGGAGTTGCTGTCGCAGCTATAGCGGGTTGACCTTCGAAGACAATCACACGATCGGCTAGGTACGTTGCCATGATGAAATCGTGCTCAATGACAAATGCGGTCTTCTTTGCATGCAGGATGAATCTACAAGAATATCGTGAGTGACAGCGTACTCAGCGGAATGGCTAACCGTACCGCTTGATAACCTTGCTGGCGATGATACGCTGCTCGGAGTCAAGGAAAGAGGATGGCTCGTCGAGAAGGTACACCGAAACATTGGGTTTCCCTAGAGTAACAGTGAGCCACGTACGGATTACGCGTACAATCGGGCGAACCTAGCGCAAGAACAATTGCAACACGCTGCAACTCTCCTCCAGACAGTGTCTTGACTTCTTGATCCATGATGTTTTCCAAATTCATGGGCTTGAGAACGTCAGTTTGGAACTGGGGGTGCATAAATGCAGCCTTGATCTGCTTGAGCAGAAGCATACGGACAGTTCCAGGGAATTTCGGTGAAATGGTCTGCGGCTTCAATGACACAGAAAGCGCCTGCTTGTCTGTCTCGACGTCCGGGGTGTCGCCTGCAAGAAGGCGTACGAAGGTGGTCTTTCCAGTGCCATTCTCACCTAACATGACGATGATTTCGGAATCGGTGAAGCTTCCTGCCTCGACTGTGAGTTTGAAGCTGCCTAGCGTCTTCGTCATAGCAGGATATGTATAATGTCGAGTCTTGTCGATGATAACCTCCTCGGCATTCTCAACCATCTTGAAAGATAGTGATTCCTCACGGAACCTCAGATTCTCCGTGGGGATAAATCCATCAAGGAAGATATTGATACCTGTCGAGAAATATGTAAGCAGAAGGATGGGAGACCAAGCTGAAACGCACCTTCCCTGACAGAGTAGGGCATGGTCACCACACCATACATCGACGGTTTGCCATAAAGGCAGCAAATGAAGTCAGAAAGATAATCAAGGACTGACAGATCATGCTCGACGGCGATGATATATCGATTGGGGTTTAGGAGAGATCGGATGACTTCAGCGGCTTTCAATCGTTGCTTGATATCTAGGTAACTGGATGGCTCGTCAAACATGTAGCTGTGAAATCGTCAGAGAGACAAGATTGGGGCGAATAATGTAACTTACACATCAGCGTTTTGAATGCAAGACATGGCAATGGCGAAACGTTGAAGCTCGCCACCAGATAACTGGCTAACCTCTCGCTCTAGAACATTGTTCAGCTCCAGGACATCGCACATCTCCTGTTTATTATCACGTTCGAGCTTGGAATCCAGCATCTGAGAGACCGACATCGTGCCCTTGATTGCACGGGGGATATGGTCAACATATTGAGGCTTAATAAGGGCCTTCAAGTTATCTTCCAGCACTTTTGTAAAGTAGTTTTGTAGTTCGGAGCCACGGAAGTATTTCAAAATTTCTTGCCAGTCTGGTGGGTCCTTCAGGGGGCTAAGCAAACCTTTTCAGTCAAATGGCAATGGAAACGCACGTCATAGCGACCGAGATTCGGCTTCTGTTTTCCTGCTAGGATCTTCAAAGCGGTACTCTTCCCAATACCGTTCGTTCCTACAAGACCGAGAACTTGACCAGGACGTGGTGTAGGAAGACGATGTAGTTTGAAGGAGTTTGCGGTGTAACGATGCGTAACTTGGGATTCTAAATTTGTTGGTAGGTTGATGATAGCGATGGCTTCAAATGGGCACCTAGGCTTTAATTGAGCTCTTAAGTACAAAGTATACAGCGGTTACTTCCATACTTCTTGACACAGATACCGCAACCGATACAGAGGAATTCGGAGATGAATGATATCTTGTCGGTTGGTTTGACCTCGATACACAATTTTCCTGAACAGATCCTAAATCAGCATTCAGTAGTTTTCTGGGGATTCCGAGCAACGAACCCATTTTTACGACAGGACATGACTGAGGCCGCGATGAGTTTTTGGAGATCAATTCCCATATATCATTAACCATACCTTCTTGCATTCCTGAGCGCATCGCTTCGGCTTACATCTGTTCGCGTCGACAATGGCTATACGTGTGATCTTGTCGGCCATTGTGAGTTGCCCTGGTCTAGGCTAAAAAAGACGTCGAAAGTTTGTCGTCCGCCAAAAACTTTTACGAATATCAAGTTTCATCAGGCTGGATGTATCACGTGACAGTATGATCAATCGGCAGCCAACCATTGGTTACCATTGGGTTACCCAGGGTTACCCTCAGTCACGATTTCTCTGTACACAAGGACTCGTTATTCACCGAATCGCTATGGGTAAGAAAGGAGGCAGTGATAACAAGAAATCAGAAAATAAAGCGAAGGGAACAGAAGATTCGAGCAATGGGGATAAAGCAAAGGTTCAAGTTCAATGACTCTGCTATGTGCCTAATTCATGCACAATTGACATTGTAATGGAAAGGGAAAGGGCGGCTTGAAGGCTGCGACAGCAGTCAATGTCCGTCATATTCTCTGCGAGAAGCATTCAAAAGCAACAGAGGCTTTGCAGAAGATACAAGTTTAGCGCTTTCCATAATTCGACGTTCTGCCGGCTGACGAAGCGTCATACTTTAGGAGGGCCAGTCATTTAACAAGGTTGCTCAGGAGTACTCGGAAGACAAGGCTAAAGGTGCGCCGTAGCTTTACTACACTGGAAGCAATAATGTTCATCCCATGTGCTTTCGCGTACAGCTGGAGGAAGCCTGGGATGGATGGTGAGAGGTAGCATGGTTGGTGCCTTTCAAGAGGCGGCATTTGCTCTCACTCCCTCAACGGTCGACAAACCGATCATTTCCCCCCTTGTAAAGACCAACTTTGGTTACCATATCATCATGGTAGAAGGTCGTCGATGATCTCTCTTGATCACCTATCTCATGGTCTGCAATATCCTGCAATATTCAGCGATTGACATTATTGAATGTGTGAATTATGCAAATTTGCAATAGACGACTACGTATACGACCAAATGCACGGGCATGGCTTATTACGGGTTGAGAAGTAATAAAAGTTAAGTGAGTCTAAAGAATATGTGCGGTAAAAGACGAAAAGGAATGGATATGTTATGATGTTTCAAGCGAGTAAAGATGAGGGGCTTGTCCATGACGAGGTGAATGGGCGGAGTGCGGATTATCCCTCGACCGTATCGGCATATGGCGATTGGAATCGGAAGTGGTATAGGGCATCCGAGATGAATCGTACGGGGGGTAATGAGGAGCAGGGAAGGCAGGGTAAGAGTATGGCACGGGCGGTCCGTAAGCTGCAGGCATAGGCTGAGAAGGGTGGGGATAATAGGGAGCTGTGGCGCGGCCATTCATGGGATAGTATCCGCCACGAACGTGGCTGGTTGGAATGGGTGGTGTGGCTTGACGAGGGGGCAGCCCCATTGTCCCAGTTGCTTTGGGGTCCATTTCTTGCGGAGAACTACTCGAAGCTAGCGATACTATTGGCTCATCCATGATCTCCGTAGCAGGCGTAGGCATTCCTGGCGTCTCATCCGTCATCGCATCGGGTGTTGGGGAACGCTTGGGTGCACTCGCAGCCACGGCGTCCAGACCAAGCACATCACAATTAGCCTTGTAGTAAGTACTAACTTGAATGGTAGTCTTGTTGGGCATGGACGCAGCAATACGCTTGAAATCGTCACCATATTGAGAGAGAAGAGCCATAAAGAGACCTGCAAAATTGGTCAATACAGGAAATCATAATTCTGGCCAGGTAACACACTCTTGTCCTCGTCAGACCATTGAACCAAGCTCCCTCCTGGTTTACGACGACTGATCGGCTCTATTAATTCGACAGTCTTACCCTCTGACTCAGAGGGTTCATCAGCAACAATTGCGGCTGACTTGACGACTTTGCGGCCGCCTCGTTTGGCCCGCTTCGCGGGGCGTTCAGATAACTCCTCCTATAACGTTCGGTATCAACCGTTGATTCGCTGGTAGAAGAGTAAACAGAAAACCCACTGTGGCCTCTTCTTCTGCGTCATCTAAGCTGATGGATACAGTACGGCTGAGAGGTGTCGCCACAATGCGACGGCCACCCCGCCGTCGTGACTCAGGCTCTGGGGTTGGTGTTGCCGATCCCGCAGATGGTGTCAAATCTAGCTGATTCCGACGACGTGAGGAGGGAGCCTTCCTAGGCTCTTTCGTATCGGGCGGAGGCATTGGCTTCCTGCCTCGGCTCGGACGTCCTGAAGACCTCGGCGAACCAGCCTCGCCATGAACTTCAGCGTCGTGTTGCCTGATGTCGGCAAGCAAAGCGTTGCCCTTCTTTTTTCCAGTTCGACCCCGCTTCCGTTTGTTGGGCGCATATTGCGAAACGGCCTTGCGGAAGTCAATAAGTTTCTTTTTATGAAGATAATAATAGTCGACACATTGCGCTGCGGTCTTGTTAGGAAGGTGCTCAGCGATCATGCCGAACTGTTTGGGATGTGCAGCGAATCTATCCAGGAAGATCGACTTCTCCGATTCTGTCCAGTCGTGGATGCCAGTGCGAGGCCCGTAGTACTCACTGGGGGATCTGACGAGGTGATTCGTATCGTCGAAGATGCAATCAATGCGTCCACGGGTAACGGATATCATGTCAGGTATGGTCGCGAGATTGCGGAGGGACAGATGATTCGGGTCCGTGGCGTCGTCGTTTCCTAGACTGGCAATGATTTGCTCCATCTCGAGGTCTGAACGCACAGCATCGCCAAGATTCGCCGTACGCCGCGTTGTCCGACCACTGGGTTGCATGACTTCTGGCTCGGTAACGGAAGGCTTGTTCTGCTCGTCAAGGACGGCACAATGTACGAGCCAGCGTTCGTGGAGAGATACATATTCTTCTTTGAGACGCTTGACCTTCTCCGTCAACGCATTCTGGCGTGCTTCAAACCGTTCCACGAGGGAGCCTTTGATCATATTGAATTTCTCCGCCCTTTTGTCCTGGCATTCACCTTCGGTGACTTCCTTGATAAGTTCTTCTTGGGAACTAGAAAGTGGGTCCTCAGGTTTCAAAGCTGCCTGATTAGCAGGGAGAACAGGGTTGATACGCTCGTCTCGAGTTTGTCTATCGCAAAGCAGCCTCGTCATAACGACAATACGCAAAGCATCCCTGAAGGACTTGGCCTCTGTTGGCATGCACTCCGGAAAGACTGACGAAGGAAGCTGTTGCGAGTCAGGTGTATGGTGAGGAGGGGTGGGGAGTGGGGTTGGGAGCAAAACAATGCTAGTGTCTTCTCGGCGAGCTTCGACCACTGTCATGAGTTTATCATGATGTAGAGTTGTTTCTTTCGGGGAGGGATTTCCTAGCGAAGGCACTAGTGCTGGGCAGGAGGCGACCGGTACCGTTTGTGCAGACAATGGTGGTGGGACGCTGCCGTTCTTATCGATCTCACTCACTTCTCGTGGCTCAGAGTTGGCGGGGGCAGAAAGAGGCTCGGTGGAAGCTGGAATGGTCTTGGCAGTGTTGTTGATTCTCAACTGAGATGCTGAGGAATTTTAACGAACGTTAATGAGGGCCAATGAGTTGGAGAATATTACATACCGGCAACCTGCGAGGGGGATGAAGGTCGCTGGACTCCTTGTGACTCTGCCGCAGAACCAGGTTGGGCGACGTTGCCCGCAGCTGCGGTTAGGGCTGACTGAGCGGAAGAATCCTGATCGCGAACTGTCTCCAAGTCAGGCGCAATTGTAACAATAGGTTTGGTCACTGAAGAAGCAATTGTAGTTACAGGAGGCGCTATGTCGATATTGGTAGGTTTGACCTCTATCTTGATATCATGCGCAACCTCCTCGCCGTTGGCTACTGAGCCTGACGCAGGTTTCTTGACGTCGGAAGAGACAGCTGTTACAGGATGCGGAGAGCCGTCAGAAGCCTGTGTCGAAGCAATAGACGAGCGAGATCCTGATCTGGTCCAAGAGCTCTTCTGAAGTGGCTGGCTGGATGGTAGTACTTTGCTAGTCGTCGGAATCTTCGCAGTGAATACCATTCCAGAGCTAGAAGTAGGACGATCCCAGCTATACTTGCCATTAGAAGCATCTTTCTGTGGGCTCGAGAAGGAGCTTTCACCAGAAGAGGCTGGAAGTCTGTGCACCAAGGAACGACCACGGCTAAGAGAGCGATCACTTTTAGAAGGTTCACGACTCCGAGAGCGGCGTCCTCGACTGATGGACCGGCTGACAGAGCGACTTGAGGAATGGGGGCTGCGGCTGCCAGACCGCTGTGCTTGAGAGATGCCTCTGGAAGGAGATGGACGACGTGGCGAGCCTGAGCTGAGGACAGAAGCTGAGGCAGAGATTCGTCGACTATGATCACCAAGACGACCAGAGTCGTAGGGGCTTGCATTAGAAGGACGTCTGCTCCTTTCATTCCAACTCGGGCCTGGTCGATAGGAGTCACTCCTTGGATATGAGTCGCGAAAACGAAGGGTGTCACCCGAGGGGTGGCCGTTCCCATTGCCGTTGAAAGTAGCCGGGTAATATGAATTAGGAGTCCGGGGTTGAAGGGGTTCGCCTATATGCCTTTCAAATATTGAGAACATTCAACTTGCACCAAAAAAAGCAAACTATATGCCTACCTGTCCGTACGAAGGGGACGATCACCATGGTTTTGTTTCCATGAGTCAGAAGGTTCAAACATTCTTGTGGCCATCATGGGATCTCTCCGAGCTTTTGAAGAAGAAGAAACTGGAGATACAGATGCTATGACGGGCTCTTCCCAATGATCTGGTACATTACCCCATGGTTCAGCGGCCTCCCATACATCTGACGGTCGGCCCCATCTAGAATAGTGGTCGGGGCTTGGTGAACGACTGTAATAGTGTCCATCATCTTCAGGCCGATAACTATTGGGCCTATAGTTGTTCTCCTGAGCATAATAGCCATCGTAAGCCGGATATCGTCGACTTGGGGATGCCGGACGCCGATCATAATATGAGTCTCGCTGTAAACGACAGCATTATTTGTATTGTAAACTCTTGAAGCAAAATAGTTACTCACATCTATCCAAGCCAAGCTTGATCCAGAAGGTCTTCGAAAATCACCGTGGCCATAGGATGCAGATGAATGCAACCCGTCGTAACCTCCGGATGACATCCAGAGGAAATGACAAGTGAAAGATTGGATGTGGAATGACCAGAAAATAAAAACTAGTAATTATGAAGCCAGACGCCGTGAAATAGAGCTGGTCAGGTAGTACTTCAGCTTGAGCAAATGATTTGAAAGAAAGGGATGAAGGCAAGGGTGGAGAGGAGTTGTCAGAAGACAAGCGAGGAGCGGCAGCCACAGCTGAAATTTGCATGTGTTGATTTCAAAGGTGATCTATTCCCACACCGCGGATGGTGACAATACAATGGATTACCATGTGTCACGCATGGCTTGTCACGCTATGGCCACCCTACGCGATCCTTCAAAAATATTCTTTCAAGCCGACCATGTTCGACGATCTATCATTGCGGCATATTGGGCCGTTATTATAATCGCTTTACCGCTATGGTGGCACACGACGAGCATCGAACGACTTTCCTTACCTTCCTCTCGCGCCGTTGAGCAAGCGCATAACCTGCAACTTCCGGTGAGGATTGGAATACAAGCTGGTGCGGATATAGTACAGTTACAAAAGTCTCTTGATGCTGTTATTCTACAAGCACCACAATGCTGGAAGGGATTGAGCCTTGAAATTTACGAAAAGGAAATACGTGCGTAACCGCGGGTTTCTACTATTCATCTCATTCAATACCGCTTCAGAACGTGCTGATGTTCGGGGAAGCCGTAGTTCCCAATTCTGGGCCAATGGACCTGTAGATGAGTCATACACTGTCCAGGACAGTGAAGAAGTTGCAATTTATGGCAGACATCTGCTGTTTCCAACCGTGCGCGCGTTCTGAAATACTGGGTATACCCACATGTTTGACAGAGCAAAAAGGCTTCAATAACCTCCTTAACTAATACCCTTGGTGCTCTTATTGCGCCGACGATATCCGGCCACAGAGTCGCACCATATTCCCCTCGATATCGACTGTCATTTACCCTTCTCAATGAAGACGCAGCAGCCGGTGACGCATTTCTCGACTGGGACATAACCACTGCCATATCTCGTAAGCTATTGTGTATTATAAGCATACACAGCATCTGACAAAAGCCAGGGCACATTCAACCTGTTCTTGACCAACTCAACGTACTGCACAACTTTACCATCGAGAGTCAAGTGCATCTTCATGCTCCATTAGCCTTCATTCCCCGCTCGATCGGTGATGGCTTTGGCATTGATCCAGAAGACCTCACAGTTTTCGTCAACTCTGCTGAATGGTCTCTGTGTATGTCTACATACATACGTAAACGCATCGGCTCCATTGACATACACAACAGCGTCGAGCGCTTCAAACGACCCGGTCTTACATTTCGTAATATTTATTCCATCAGTAGCGCGACGGCCCCTTCATATCCTTGATCACAGTGGTAGGGCTTCTGTACCTTTCTCGCCATTCTTCTCGCTGAATGTTGCACAAGGTGAAACATCCCGTTCCACCTCATTTCTTCTTCCTCAATGGGGTGGTATAGTCATCTTCAACCCCGATAGCCTCTCGCAAGGACCAAAGTTGGCACTGTCGACTCTCGATGCCAGTTTCGCAGCCTTTTCCGAACACCTTCTGTCATTGCTGGGCATGCCAAGTCTACCATCGAACCTCGTTCCCTCGAACCGGTTCACAGACTGGCAACTCGATGCTCTTCTTCGATATCGCACACTCAACAACTTGCAAGGATCCCAGGACACTTTGCAGAGCATTATGAGCTTGGTTGATCAAATTGAGAATATGCCTGTGGGACAGGACGTGAGGGGTGACTTCCAAGGGGCGTTAATGGCTCTCGAAGCGGTTGGTTTATGGCATGTATTTGGCCCCATCGATTAACTCATATATCATCTTTTGCAGATCTTTGAGACATCCAAGGCGTCCCTTGTGGATACATTCCGCCTGTCTGCCCGTGCTTTCACATTGTCTTCTCGGGCCTTTTTCAACCCCGGGATGTTGGCCTTACTCTACTTCCCCGCGGAACACAAAACTGCCGTGTATACCCCAATGTTTGCTAGCGCCGTCATTCCACTCATCGTCGCTGCACTCAAAGAATTCTCGTCCTGGAAGCGGCAAAGAAATGCGAAGGCGTCTGAGGAAAAGACGCAGGGTGCCGCTGCTGAAAAGGCGATATAGGATGAGCTTTACGCAACTGTATATTATAGCACTAACCTTAAGATGGGCTAATTCACTTGATTTTCAAACAGGCAGACCTCGATGCATTTGTTGGATAAGTTGTGTGGGCATTTTGGAAGCCACAGTCAGGCAACTAAAACCTGACATCTTTCTTTTCTGTGAAGCAAGCATCGTCGTTTTTTCTTCTCGTCTTACTCCAATGCTCACAGCAAGCCACGCGGCCTGATGCATGATGGGCAGCCGATTCGGTACAGAATGAAAATCGGCAGCGCTGATTTGAGCATGGTGAATGCCTGGTGAATGCATCCCATCCTCAGTTTGGTGGGGTTTGCTAAGCCTGCCTCTTCATGAGCACTACTTACGTACAACTGATGAAGCGAACATCGCTTCGTGTTCTCATTAGCCATACACCTGCTGGTTATAAAGAGCATAGCCCTTCTTTGGTAACCTCGAATCGCTCCCCTCTCTCCCTCTGAGGCTTTCATGGTCACCGAACCTTTCAAACTTTTTGTTATCGCTTTTCATGCGCTCTCTGTCGTCAGTGCAGTCTCGATTGGCCCCGTAGCTGACCTGAAGATTGTCAATGGAGAGTTCAACCACGATGATTATCCCCGCCCGTGAGTGTTGGTCTTACGGCGTGATAGTCAGTCTGAATGATGGTCGATGAACAGAGCTATCTTTGCAGGAGGCACTTTTCCTGGCCCTACGATAGTCGGCAAAAAGGTGAGCGAATCACTGTACTTAGTCAGGGCTTGGAACATTGACCGACCACTCGAATAAGGGAGATCGCTTTACAATCAACGTAACAAATGCATTGACAGATAGAAGGATGCTCCGAGCCACGAGCATCGTGAGTTTCGCGTTAATATTGATTGACAATGACTAGTACTAATCCGTCTATCCTATAGCATTGGCACGGTATTTTCCAGAATGGAACCAATTATGAAGATGGGATCGCAATGGTATCTCAATGCCCTATCATCCCCGGCGAGTCCTTCGTCTACGACTTCAACGTTTACGACCAGGCGGGAACTTTCTGGTATCATTCTCATTACTGTAAGCTGCATTGCTTTACGAAGAAGTCATAGTTTGATTTGATCCGCTTCCGTGTAGCAACTCAATATTGTGATGGGCTACGTGGAGCTTTCGTCATTTACGATCCGGAGGATCCTTACTCGAGCGAGTATGACATTGACGACGGTACGTGGATGCCTGCATATTCTTATCAATATCGTACACTCTGAACTGATATACAATTAGAATCCACCATCATCACTCTTGCTGATTGGTGTGTCGCATTGCTTCAAATCATACGGTATATTTCGACTAATATACCCTCTAGGATTCACGTTGCTTCTCCTACACCCTTCGGTTCCTCGCATTCATTGACTACCCTTATCAATGGCTGGGGTCGAACGATTCAAAACGAGGTTACACTGAACACGTTGGCTCCGCTGGCCATCATCAACGTTGTAGCTGGAAAAAGATATCGCTTCCGCCTCGTCGGTCTTTCCTGCGATGCTCCTTTCAATTTCACCATCCACGATCATACTATGACCATTATTGAAACGGATGGCGAGTACACGCACCCCCTGGTTGTCGATTCCCTTTGGGTCTTTGCTGGGCAGCGTTACTCCGTTATTGTCAAAGCTGATCAGCCGACCAACAACTATTGGATTCGTGCAGATCCAATGGCCACTCGCGGACACGCCGGTTTCGATAATGGGCGTAATTCCGGTATATTGCGTTATATTGGAGCCAAAGAAGAGGAGCCTACTACCAACGGCACATCGAAGCACCCGCTGAATGAAGATAATCTACGTTCGCTTGTGAAACCACAACCCCCAGGGAAACCTGAACTTGGTGGCGCAGACATTGTCGTCCCAATTGTACCGACTTGGCATGACGAACAGCAGGTTTTCGATGTTAACGGGGTCACATACCAGGCGCCAAGTGTTCCCGTCCTCCTCCAAGTCCTGAATGGAACCTATGATGCGTCACATCTGATGCCCGGCGGAAGTGTATATAAGCTGAAGCCCAATTCAACGGTCGAGTTACAGATTCATGGTGTTGATAGAGGCGCGCCTGTGAGTCTTATAAAAGACGAAGAATCTATCGCCAGAGTGACTGACTTTACTGTGGCACATTGATCTTGATAGCATCCATGGCATTTACATGGCGTACGATCTACTCCTAATTCTTGGCACCTGCCCTAACAATATTGAGTTTAGCACTCCTTCTGGGTCATTAAAAATGCTATCAGCGACAAATATAACTGGGTGGACCCTCCCCGCCGCGATACTGTTCCCACTGGATTTTTCGGCAATGTGACCGTAGTCCGCTTTGTCACTGATAACTCCGGCCCTTGGTTCCTCCACTGGTGAGTGTGACTACATATCTTCTGGCGGGCGGGGTTTGACGTCGACTTTAGTCACGTAGACTGGCACATAGCACTGTGAGCAGAGATATACCTCTGAACGAGTCTTGAAGATTTGGTTAATTGTACGCTTTATAGTGGCATGGCAATTGTCTTCGCAGAAGACCCCGAAGGCACAGCTAAGCATCTCAAACCGATTCCTCGTAAGTATTCTCTGATAGCTTCTGTTAAGTACTGACTGATCGCCTGTATCTCAGCCTCATTCAAGCAACTCTGTCCGGCATACAACGAACATAACCCTGACGTCGCAATCCTAAATATCACCAGAACTCACCCGTCACCATTCTGAAGAGATTTCTTACAGTTTAAGTAGAGAAGTGGGGCTCGTAACGAAAGTTTCAAATATTCGGAATCCTTTTACCAATTCGCTCTTCCGATCGTGCAGAATTCTTCTTCCAACGAGCCGTGACATTCCATGTTGAATAATGGATTTCCTTTGCAACGACACACTGCAAATCATAGGCCAATGTTAATGAGAGACTGC
>JABAJT010009923.1:0-12034 GCA_018850275.1 Tephrocybe sp. 9174TJB
CAGCCTTGGTGGCTAGTTTAAGACATCAATATTAGGCAGTTGCCTATGACATGATAGGATCACAAAGGGCAATTGCCTATCATCCCCATTTAGGTAGTCCCATCAAATACCAATCAGCTTAGAAATTGTGCCGTGACAGTGCCGGCTCTGTCTATATATCCCCATCGGACAGCTCATGGGGGATGCATAACCGATCCCTTTGTGGCTTAGTTAACTCCGTCAAGCATTACCATATATAGGAAGTGGCGCAAATGACCAAAATAGAAATTTGTGAAAAATACAAAAAAATTACTCCTCCTCATCGTCCGAATCCTCATAGTTGTCCACATAAGCATAGCCTTCATCATCTCCTGCCTCTTCCCCCATCGAACCGTTGTTATCGTCGTCGTAGCCGTTATCGCTGTCGTCGTCGTCGTTGCCGTCGTTAGGGCCTTCGATTGGATGCTCATCCGTATCTGAAGAGGAGAGGGGATCCAGCCAAAGGTCTAGAAAGCTAGCCTTGAGGTCCAATTGAATAGAAGCTTGTTGGTGAGCATACGCCGCCAGGCCCTCCTGCAGCCCTGCGTCCAAAATATCCCCTCGCACCGATCCACGTTGCTCCCACCAATCGGCTTTCCACTGGAGAAATACTGACGCCCGCCTCATCTCCTCCTTCAACAGCAGCACCTCCTCCTTTGCTCGACTGGCTCTCGCACGGCTCTTAGCCCACTCCGAACGTAAAAGCTCGTCGGTTTGAGAACCGTCGGGATGCGTACCGACCAACCAGATCCAGGAAAGAACCCTCCTCGTCTCCCCCGTCCCACTCCGCTGCGTGCGTTCTGCTGGAAATAGATCGACGTCCTCGCGTGGCGCCACACCCACTTCAGAGGCAACTGCACCGTCCTCAACCGTGCCACGTCGACCAGGGCCCTGGGTTACTCTCTCCACGTCTGTGTAAGAACGAATGTCGCCAGGAAGCAGAACACGAAACTCATTCTCCCATACCCCTACCCCGGAGAGCGCCATCTTAGCAGTACGAGCAGCAGAATACTTGTCAGCAGCTGCGCGGGCTCGTTCGTGAACACGGTCGATGATAGCCCGTGAGCGCGTTCCGTCTCGCTGTCCTCGAATCTGCTTGTTCTTGAAAAGAACCATCCGGCTCTTGAGGTTGAGGAGGTGCCTGACGTTGTCCAGGCCGTCGTGCATCTGTGCCTCGCGAAGCTTCTCCTCAGCTGGCACTAGGCCTGGGACACAAACTGCGTCTCGGCTCTCCCCCGGGATGGCTGATGGCAACCAAAGTAGCGTGTCTTCCGGGTGGTCACTTTTCGGGTCGGAGGGATGATCGACAAGGTATTGCAATAGCCCCGGCATATAAACGGTACGGACTTTTACCCAGCTTTTGATTTTCTTGCGTAGCTGGTTTCGCTGCTCGGTGAGGGACGCTAGCTGGTGAGAAGTTCCTTTTGCGTGCCGTTTAGCCAGATTCGAAACCCGTCGCCTGTCGTGTGAACTATGAGGTCCATCGCGTTGCCAGATGAGAAAGTATACGCACTGCTCGTCCTCGAGATCTAAACCTAAGACTAGGAACGTCGACGCACTCGTAGAGTGTCGTATAACCCCCCCTGCCCTCAAACTCTTAGCCTCCTCCTCCGCCAGCTGCTTCCGAGCTTCGGGCTCGCTAATACCTGTAGGGTTGGTCAGGGGTTTGCTCGGGGGCAGTACACAGAGCCACTCACCAATGCCATCCACGTGGAAAGGATTCTGGCTGTGCGATTTAGGAAACGGCTCCTCCTCCCACTGGCGGCACATCAGCTCCCACTTCGTCGCATCCTCGGGCGAAATTGTTGCCGTCAGACCTCTGTGAGCTTCAACTTGAGTGTTTCGGAGCGAGACGGCGGCCTTAAACTTTCTTGCAAGAGTTTTTCCTGAGAGGATATCAGTGAAGCCGCCGCCGATAAGGAAACCATAACAAACACACCTGTGGACACGTATTTTTGCCAGTTCCACCAGCTGAAATGATCATCTAAGACGTCGTGGCGCGTACCCGGCCCAGTGGTTTTCGTCGCGTTACTGAGAGCATTTTGTCCAGCCCAGATGCGTTCGGGGCTTTCACCGTCCGTCAAACCTACACCAGGGAGATACCGAAGTGAGAAACGTTCGTGATCAACTCGCGTGTGACCTGTCTCATGCATCTTTGGCAGAGCGGGCCGGACCTCGGTACCGAGTGGAATTGCATAGCCTTCGGGCCAATCCCACATACGTTCGAAGAGATTGATGAACCACTGGCAAGCAACGTCGTAGCTGATGAGGATGAGGAGTGCGGTGATGAATCGAACGTAGGAGGCCAATATTAGGTCCATGTTAGAGTACCTAAACTTGGTTCAGATCAATAGCAAACACAAGTTCGGGGATGCTCACCTTTCCCCCTTCTGCAAATTTCCCACCCCACACGGCAGGAACATTTCAGAACGCCCACACGTGACTGCGCCTACGCCTGTGTACCGTAGGCCTTTCGAAAACTTCGTGTTTGCTTTTGCTAAAGCCGAAAAACCCACGCAGCTGCTAATCTGTTGTAATGAAAAACTTATGAGCAAGGTCGAGGGTCGGAAAATGAACAGCTACTCACGTCTTGATCCGTAGCCTGACTGAGGACGTACTTCTCATACGTCTCGCGGGGCACCATATACGCCCAGCCTATGCCGAGCCCCGGATCCGCCGAGTAAGACGATATGAGCTGATTTTTGAGTCTGAAGTTCGCGTCCATACACAAGATGAACTGATAAAGGAACCTATTTGACTGTTAATTGACGTCAATGAGAACCTGTAGAACGCACTTCTCGCTCCCAGAGCCGTCTTTCCAACCAGCAGGCAAACTTTCTTCGTGTGGGCAAGTCGGGCACGGAACCACCAGCTCCCCTTCCTTCGTTGCGGCTATGCCCTCCGGGTCATGCCCTCTCCCTCCTCGCTTCAACAGCTTGAGGTGCCGCCACTGAATACTCATCCTCATCAGAGGCCGATACCGTGACGACGGAACCTCCAAGCCAGTGTTTACCGTCATGGCCTCCAGTGCGCGGTAAAAGTCGTGATATGACGTCTTTGAGGTGAGGGAGAGTTGGTGGACGAGGCGAAGCAGGGCGAACGTTGCGCAGGTTTTTACAACGATCTGGCTGGCAGGATAGAAACCCCGACGAAGTAGTTGTATGTGTATAGGTAGCGCTCGTTCGCAACCACAGTATTTGACTGCCACTGAGTGAATCCCGTTTGTGTGGAGAATGTTGAAGGCGGCATGGCACGGGACTGGGTTTGAACAGTGAAGGCTACCGTGCCCTAGTTGGACCTCCAGCCCCATAGATTTCAGAGGGATCTTGACAAAGAAACTCCCGTTCCAGCGCTGTCACAGGCCTCCAAATGAGCCACGCATGCGCACAGAAAAGTTACCGACGTACCTCAACGACGTGCAACGGCTGAAGACGGTGGCGACGTAGGCAGCAGGACTGGCAGACGAGGATCGGGACATAGCAATCCTGGCATCGATATTCAGGAGCCCCTGGAGTCTTCTCCTTTCTCTGTAAACAATCGGGGCAGTGGGAATCCTCTCGTACATCTCCACGTCCCTCCCACCGAAGAAGTTCATCTAAATATGTTTGCCGGTACAGGTTTTTCCAAACCACGTTAGGTCTTCTCTGAAAATCATCGTCAGTTAGCATCCCACCAATCCAATAAACTCGTACCGAAACTTGGCTTCTCGTTTTGGATTTGGAAGCGGCAGCAGGCACGTTGGGGATCAGGGGGTTATCTATCTCTTCTTCATACATTTCCCCGCTCGGATCCAGCCCATACTCGTTATCATCGCGGGGCTCCTTCCAAGTCGACCGGCGTATCCACGAGGCATCCCCATTGCGATGAATAGTCGGAGCCACGAGAGCGGGGTGGGCTGCACGCTCTTCTCTCACACGAATAGAAGTAAAGTCCAGGTCGCTGGCCAGGGGCAGACGTTCATGGGTGGTATGAGCTATACGAGCTCTTTTCGTAGGGCGCGACATGGCTACAGTGTACACTGTACGCGCGTTTCACGTGACAAGAAATGGCGCGTCTAGGCACGTGTGTCTTCACACGGTTCTCACGGTTCAACATTTCGAACACGAAATCGTCGGTTTGGAAAACAAGAAAACCACCACCCATGAAAGGTAAGCACAATCTCCTCGCTGGTAGGTTCTGGCTGGAACACCGCACCTGTATACTCGAGCCACGGGAATAACTGCGTTGCATGTGCTACAGCCTCTGCTGCCGGCACCTCCTTATTTGTTGATGACTTGGCTCTGACCATTTCCTGTAGACCTCAAAAGCTTTGACTACTTTCGAAAGGTGTGCAGCTAGTTTTGCTCTGTATTCATACTAAAGGTTCGAACTGATACAGATGCGTTCCATATCTGTTGTAACCCCCTGGGATGGGGCACGGTTGTGCCCGGGTAGCCATTTCCAACTTGAACCCCTCTTAACGCGCGCCATTTCGCGTTCTGCGGGTGATTTTTGGCGGGGTTCCCTGGATCAAACCAACACCGACCGATGTATATTTGGGGATTCGCCCCTTTCCTCTCCAGAGCACACCCCTCCACCGTCTCGCGCTCCATCACCGCTGCCGTCATTTCCTGATAGGCCTCCTTTAAACCCACCTTTACCCACCCCCATCCTTCCTGCAACTGCTTTCCAGCCGTCTTCAGAACCTCGTCGAATGGAACGGGCAAAAAAACGCAGCCACCAAAATCGAAAGGAAGCCCGTAGGAAAAAGGTTCTCGCGACCAACCCCCAAGAGTTCGAAAACTACCAACCCTCCGCCAAAAGTTTGAAAAAATATCGAGACGCCTACTTCTCCAAGAGCCTTCGAGTCGACTTCAATCTGATGAAGGACGCGAAGGTCGCCTCTAGCGGCTTCGTGGGTGGCCGGCGGGCCTTCAACAAGAAAGCTTCCTACACCTTAGAGGAGATCCAAGCGGAGACCGGGTTCCCCGTTTTTGCCTGGGACGGTCTGTAAGCCCCCCTTCCTTCGTCTTTTTTTCCACCCCCTCACTCCCAACCAACCAGAACCCCCACACCCATCAGTGACAAAACGGGCCGTGTATTCGGGCTCTGCGCAGGGCAACCCGCTCACCCGGCTGACCCCGACTGGGTTCGTGACCTTGGAGAGGCGGCCAGGCTGCTTCGGGAGGCCCGCGAAGACCTGCGAATGCCAGAGGGTTCAGACGAGCACCGGCGCGGGCGCTTTGTGGCCGTTCCGTGCGGTGTCTCTCATGGGAACGGTACGAAGAAACCTGGGAACACGTCCCATAGCACTTGGAACCAACACGTGTTGGATAGGTTGAACAAGAGTAAGCCGTTCAGGCGCATAGCAGGTTTCGGCTCATGTACGCTACCCCTCTTGCCTTTGCCTGCCTGCAACAGCTAACCCTACGCCCCACGCAGCGGTATTTGCAGCCTGGTTCCCTGCCACCTACGCCTACTACGTCGATCGCCTGGGTGCCCTGTACGCCCACGACAGCAGCCTCCGTCGCAACTTTACTAACAGCGTCTTTCCATCAACCACCTACAACCTCGGTCCGTGCACGGTTTGCTACCTCCATACAGACGCCGCCAACCTACCCTTTGGGCTATGTGTCATATCAGCGCTTGGTAACTATAACCCCAAAACTGGCGGCCACATCGTTCTTTGGGACTGCGGGGTCATAATTGAGTTTCCCCCCGGATCATCGATTTTAATCCCCTCTGCAGTGGTCGGACACATGAACGTCGCCATACTCGAGGGGGAAACTCGATACTCCTTTACGCAATACGCTGCCGGCGGCCTTTTCCGGTGGGTAGAGCACGGTTTTCAGGTCGACTCCAAACATTTCGACAAGTTTTCTGAGGAGGACAGAGATGTGGAAATAGCGAAGGAGAGTGAAAGATGGGCCGGAGGCGTTGATTTATTTTTGAACTTGTCTGACATAAACTCGGTGGAGAAAGAGGTGGTGGGAGAATATACTTAGTTGTACCAGCCCATAGAAACTATTCAACCAATGTAGTAGCTCAACGAATTATAAAGATCTGATTCAAATGACTTTATGCAGACGATTTTAAGGCAGGCAAGAGAAGGAGTTTGACTTTGCAATGAACCTTTGAGTTCGAGTGAATGGAATGACTTTGAAATGAACTTTTGAGTTTGAGTGAATGGAGCCAAGTACCGAGTTTGCATAATGATTATAATGACTATCCCATACCCCCTGCTACTTCTACCCAGTTACACTCAGAGTAAGAAATGTGTATATTATGCATATCAGTCTGGTGGTCAACCTCTTCTTGCCATAAGTGCTCAGAAACTACTTATAACGACGAAATACGTTCGTCGCGCTGGCGGTTTTGGGATTATTCCCATATTTGGATATCTGACACAGCGGTGCCGTCATAACACAAACAGGCCGCCAACTTCAAATGTATGGTAATCCGTCAAGTCTCTTCAACGCCATGATCAATCCAACTAAACAACGTGTCTTGAAACTTTTTTTCTACGAGAGGTATTGCTTGGATGGTTTCAAATTGAAGAAATCGTTCATATATACAATGTTTATAGGCACAGGGAAGCATTATCAACCAAAGCTCGTCAACGAGCAGCCAGGCAGGTTATTCCATCCTCAACGAACATGTTATTAACTTTTGGGGGTCCACAGGCGCCGAGAATCGATGACTCCGGATGAGCTCGACGAATTTCGAGCCAGGAAACGGTGCACTGATGCTGCATACCGAGAACGAAACCGACACCGCTTGGCTTTGAAAGATACCCTGCGTCGGTGAGCTGGCTTCATGCTTCAATAGTTTGCATCTTTGGCTCACGCCTGTAGGGTCCGACTGCGCCAAGTGCTCCGTCGTGACGGTGAACCTCAAGGCCCTGACGGTGATCTGGGGAATGGGGACGCCATCGTTCTGGAGCCCCAGAGCGACTCCGAAGAGGAGTTCGTGTGTGAGGGCCTCATTCGTGCTCGGCAAAAGACGCGGTTCCGTGCATGTCCAAGCGACGCAATGGGCCCGGATCCCAAGGTAGAGGGGCAATCGTTTGTGTTTCACGTTAGGGACTAGTCGTTGGCACATGGAGCAATAGTGAATCATTTTTTTGAGGCCGAGAGAACCGAATCTGGTGATTGTGAGCATTCCACACGTCGTCCCAAAGTCACAGGCACTGTTGCACGGGTCTTTGTTTTTGTGCACCGTCCGTTCCTTTCCCTTTCACGACGGGAGCGAGTAGTCGTTGGCGCATGGATGGGCCTGGGCTATTGGTACCGAACCTTGTTACCGTGAACATTCCAAACATCGACCCAAAATGTTAGAACTCACGGGCACCTTTACACGGCTCCTGCAGGCGGAGGCACATCGGGTGTGGGGCAGTTCCCCTCAATTGTTGTCATCCTCGAGTGACAGTTGACATATCATCTTTCGTTCAATTTCGTTCCGCCATTCTGACCTTAGTTACGCTTCAGCGGTGAATCGGCGTTTGTTTTGTTCGAATTCGTTTGGCTGCTCTGCACACCGAAATCGCCCGAGTTTGGAGTTTGGAGCCTGAGCCTGAGCCGTCGTGAAGACTCTGCATGTTCGATTTCGTTTGGCTGCTCTGCACACCAAAATCGCCCGAGTTTGGAGCCTGAGCTAGCCTGAGCCGTGAAATTGCCCGAGTTTCGAGCCTGAGCTAGCCTGAGCCGTCGTGAAGACTCTGCATTGACGCGGTGGGTGAGCTGTCGCTGGATGGGGGTCGCCGTTGGACAGGGTGGGTGAGCTGTCGCTGGATGGGGGTCGCCGTTTGACAGGTTGCTGGCAGGTATGTCGAAGGCTCTTGCGGGCGTTCGTTTGCTTCATGTGGCGTCATCCCTAGAGGCGGCGTGGCCGTTAATTCGTTGGTCTCTGTCAGTCGGTAAGTAGGCAATAGTGCAGCACCGGAAATTTCTGCTCACTGGGGATGGAATGGATGGTTGATTTTCGGAGGACGCCGCTGTCATGGTCATGGGGAGCATTAAGACTCAGACCACGGGGATAGAATCCAGGGCTGCACCATGTTGCTTGTCAGGTAGCTATGGGGGATGCCAAACTTCAGAGATCACAGAGGGTTACATGGCGAAGGAATCAATCGCAAGGGTGGGTAAGGTCAATATGTTCCATGTATTTTTCAAAACAGAAAGTATCAGATCAATTTGACAGCCCCTGCGTCCCATGCCCGTCGATAGTATTCTACACCAGCCTGCCAATTCGGACAACTCTTGAAGGTACCGTTGACTGATTTGGCGTACATGTCGGCCTCGAAGCTATGAATGGATTTAGCTGCTAAAGAAAAGACACAGTTATAATTGGAAACGCACATTTCACAAAAAACGCCGCATTGAGTTCCACGAGTGACGACGTATACGTTCCCTTTTGTGCCGGGGGCCTGGCAAAGAGCATCAGGGTGGGGAGGTCCGCCAGGGGGAGGGGTGGCATTGGATGGACTGGCGTCGACGTCAACAGTAGCCTCGGCCTTCTCCGCAGAAGTTTCGCATCCAGGATTTGACTCCTCCGGATGACAAGGCTTGTTAGGGTCCTCCAAACCACAAGGCTTGTTTGACTCCTCCGGGCCACGAGGCTTGTTCGGCGCGTTTCGAGCCTTGCGTGGGGTTGGCTTTTCCTTTTGAGGGGTGGGTGGGGTGCTCTGAGCTCGACGAGGCATGGAGGGGGTAGCCGGCTTGCGAGGAGTGGGGGGAGGTGCTGGAGGAATTGGGTAAGTATTCTCTCGGACTCTCCGATTCCTCTCCAACCGAGCTCCCCCATCGCTGTACGATTCTTTCACAGTGACGGTTTTAACCGTGCGTGTACGGAGCAGGGTAGGGGGTTCGACGGGCTCGAACAGTCCAGTGGCCGGGTTGCGAAGAGAGATGAGGGTCGGGCCACTGCTGTCAGAAGAGAGTGAGGACTCGGAATCCGACGGGACCTCGACTGGTGATTGCAAGGGAGTGGTTGCTGTAGATGTGTGAGCAACTAACAATGAGTAATTTATGGACGTGCTTACCGTCGTATTCATATTCTGGGGAGTGGTCTGATTGATACATTTGTTTCAGTCGGAAGTATACGCTCATTGTAGCAATTACTCACCATTGGCGTCCCCACCGGATTGACGAGACATTACCCAGCTATCTGTAGTAATGGTTGAGTCGATATCATAGCAAAAACAACAAACGTACGACAGCGAGATGCGCGGTCGCAATCGCCAGGGGTCATGGGAGGGAGGAAGCAAAGAGGAATGAATATCTGTGGGCTTCCATGAGTGGATGAATATGTACAAGAGGTTGTCTCTGGTGATTGGTTCGGTTGTCTGTGTTTGGTCATATGTACATGCCACATCGGGGAAAGCCTTCAAGTTCAACGTTGACCCTCCATTCACCCCTTCACTGTCACTGTCAACGCGTCAACTTCGGCGCCCGGTTCTAGATTTGAGCTTATCGATCGATTTGGGCGCGTACGGATTCAAATGGGGGTGAGTGCTTATGGGGTCAGGAGATATCCCCAATTGCTGCTTGTGGCTCAAAGGTGAGTCGCCGTTTTTCGTGGAAATATAAATGAGTTGACATTTTCTGGCGCAGTTTTTCCAACATCACCCCGGAGCTCCAAACTATTGCTTTATTGATCACTGTCATGCCCAATCCTGGTATCTTCAGCGCGCAACGCAAGGCCTTCCTCATGGCTGAGCTTGATACTTACAAAGGTGGCGTAAGGTCAGGAATGGCTGCCGATGTGCTTGCAGACATTTTGCGCCGTTTCTTCAAGCGCTTTCCCGTTGACCTTCCCCTTCTCGAGGACCCTACCCCAGAGGCTTTGGCTCTCGTCGACGATAATGCACCTGACCCCGAGCGTCCTCCTCTTCCTGACCCATTGGTGGTTGGTGAAGCGGCTTTCAACGCTGCTGAGGAGCAGGAAATACTCAGGGCACGCAGGGTCAAGAAGCTCAAAACGGTACGCATCTCTTGTTTTTTGTGTGGTGAATTCCAGGACTGACGCTCATCTAGCAAGTCCACCACTTCCTCAGCTACCAGTATGGCAAGACACTGGAGTTGTCGTCGAAGGAGACGGGAGCTTTCGATCCTTTCGCCGCGTTTTATTTCAAATTCCTCGATATCCCTTCTTCAAAGCCCCGCCGCAAGGCGGCTCACAATGTGTGGCGCCGCTCGAACAAAGAAAAGGTCGCCCTGAAGTTCGCCAGCCTTACTCGTCATTCTACGCTAGACAAAAACAACCGTATCGCTTACCAAGATCATGCTGCCAAGAGGCTTTTCGAGGCTCTCCCGGGCAACGAGCAGTTGGAGTGGGCCCAGTTGGCGCGCGACGAGCACGAGGCTGAAATCAAGGCTTGGTTGGAAATGCGATCCGGTGCAACCTCAAAAGAACCCTTGGCTCGTCAGAGGTAAGTAATCCCATTCCGGTTATTTCAAAATCTCACTGTCAAACGTTTAGGGCAATCGAACATGTACCTCGTTTTGTCACGCCAATCCTCAAGGTTCTCGAAGACGTCACTGGGTGGAAATGGCAACTCACGGGTGGGGGCCCGGAGCCTGCGGATGGTGGAAGGCTCAACATTATGAGGTGTGTGTGTGTTAATTATTTATGGCAAGGGAAAAGAGGCTAACTGACTCATTTCCAGCATCACATCCGGCGGTACCCCAGGCGACTCCAGCTTGAGTTTCGTCCAAGCCCAGCGTGAAAATTATCGCAAATTCGTGCTCCCTGTTTGGAGCAACTATTTGCAAATGTGCTATGGTACGTGTTGCATCTAATATTTAACGTGGCTAAATTTCTAACAAATCTATCAACCTACTAGACCCAGAGGAGTGTCGTGCCAGGGCGCTTCCCGACGGCGCGTCCCTCGCCGACCTTGGCTTTGAGGACAACGCTGTTCTCGACAAGGTCGCCAACCTCCCAAGCCTTCCCTCCAAACTACCGGCCGCTCGATCACACGTCCCTTCTCGTGCTCCATCTCTACCTCCCTCTCAAGCTCCTTCTCGTGCTCCATCTTCTGCTCCCTCGCAAGCCCCGTCTCGTGCTCCATCTCCTGCTCCCTCGCAGGCACCATCTCGTGCACCATCTCCCTCGCAGGCTCCGTCTCGTGCCCCATCCCAAGCGCCTTCGCAGGCTCCGTCTCGTCCTCCATCCCAAGCGCCTTCGCAGGTTCCGTCTCGTCCTCCATCACCGGCTACTTCGCGTACCTCTTCCCTTCCTCCCTCGCAGATGCCGCCACCCCAAACTCAGCCTCCTCCAGCAACTCAAACGACTTCGGCTCCTGCGGCTCCTAAACCTCGCCAGCGGGCTGCGGCTCGAACTTCGGGAAAACGCCCAGCAGCATCCGTCGACGACGCATCTCCCCCTTCGAAACGTCCCCGCCAACAAACGGACCAGCCAGCGTGGTTCACGAGTGCTCTCATCATGCTGCAATCAAAGCAGCTGGGGACGTCGTGGAGCTCACTCGTCAACGCTTGGGAGAAGTTCGAGATCGAGAAGGATTTTGCTGCGTTGCCTGCTCTCCCTGCTACCTCACGCCCGCGATGTGTCGGGGACTGGATCAGCCGAGCTCGTAGCGCCACTTGGAGGCCCGCTCTCGAACCCGACGCAATGGCGGAGGCCTTCGGCGCCTGGTTTGCAGAAATTCGTGGGAAGGTCCATTCGTCGGGTAAGAACGGGTTTTTGAGCGTTCTGGCAGCACTGTTCTTTTGGGCTAACTGTATCTCTTGCAACGAGGAGCAGGCTGCATGGAATTTGGCTTTGCGTGGCGTATCGACTGCTTTTGGTGCCATGTAAATATATTGTACTAGCCTAATATAGCGTTTGCCCCTTTGGTTCTCTATTGGAATGGAGAAATCAGCCTCAAAGGTCAGTTTTCGGCAGTTTCCGAAGGTGCCGAGAGCGGCGCGCAACGGTGGGGGCGCAAAATTTGGCTGGGTGGGCAATTGCCCATTGTGATGAGAACACGGGCCAGGCAACTGCCTGTAATTTAACTATAATGTAACACCTACTGGTG
>JABAJT010009925.1:0-11936 GCA_018850275.1 Tephrocybe sp. 9174TJB
GTCAACTTGCTCTTTTGGGCACATTTATGAACAAAAAATCAGAAAAGTTGATGAAATAGAGTGACGGGAACACAACTTAAATGTAAGCGGCACTAGATAGTTTATACGCATGTAAATTTTATTTTTGTCCACTTTGGACCGTCATAGAGCGCAGCCTTTGCGGCCTTTCTCCCAAACCCAGATGCGAATTTCTCATACTGCGCTCCACTAGTTCTTGAAGGCTGCGCAATCTACCCTCGGCGCCTACTATGTCATAACTATCACTCTCCCACTTCGAAAAATTTTCCTAGGCGCCCAAGTCCCCCGAGCCTCCCGGTCATGGTAGTCCAATCTGAAAATTACTTTCAGTTACCCACGCTCGTACAACAGCTCCGCGCTTGTTAGACGCTGGTGGCAGTTCCAGCGATCCACAGAAGCAGCCATATTAACAATATGTTGGCCGGTACTTAACTGCTACTACATACACTGGCTGTCTCATGGAATTTCATTGGGCCTGTCTGCCGTCACATATATATGCACTAGTGGATCACACGTGAATACATCGAGATTTTGTTGTCATTGACACAGTTGGGTGCAATATTTGAATTGCAAATGTTACAGAGACGGCATAATGTAAATTTTACTAGCCAATCTCCGCATAGATTGGTAATAATGAGGCTGCGGTGCACGAGCAGTGACAATCCAACCGATAAATATTGTAGCTAAGTACTAAACCCACAACAAACACCTGGTAACCGATTTGAAGAGTGAAAAAAAACAATAACTGTAAGCAAATAGTAAGTAACTGGTGTAAATGGCAATATCAAGTTCGATGAATTCGAAGCTGCACAAAGGTAAGCAATGTACTACGTGCACTGTAGCACTTCAACATCTGTTGTACAGTGATACATATCCCACGGGTAAAGCCAGCCCGAAGGAAGACGAGGGAAGGCAAGCAATCAGTGGTAATTTAGCTCTTGCGAGCAGGAGGTAATGGAACCTGAACGCTGTCACGGTCGAAACCTAAGGGGTATGACGATAGATCGCTGGTGAGAGCAAGAGTGTCCAAGCTTGCTCGTTGACGATTGTTGAACGAGCTAGGGGGAGGTGCTGGACCATCTCCTGTCTCTATTTGGAAGGGGAATGAACCGAGTCCTGACGATGCAGTCGACATCTGGGAAGCTGTTGACATCCCTAGCGTTTTCCTGTTTGGCGGAGGTGGAAGCGAGTTCACATCAGTGGCATCCTCTTTATGTTGGGTCTCTGTAAAGGCTTCTTGAGCGAGAGGTGAAGGCGGAGCTACGTTGATCACATGTTGAGTCTTTACAGAAGATGGCGATGGGGGCGTTGCCGAAGTGGCCGCTGCTGGGTTGTTGAACGACTGCTGTCCCAAGGGAGAGGTCGGCGGAGACCTAAGTGGCCGGTTGGATATAGGAGATGGAGGAACGAAGGGGAAAAACTCTAAGATGGAATCTGCGCGTGTCGAAGTTCCAGACATGGCGGATCCACTAGAAACCCTACGGTTCACATCTGGGCCTTGCGCTTGCGCCTGCACAATGGCTTTCTGCTGCTGATCTTGCATGCTTGCAGGGTCCGGTGATGAAGGGCTGATTAACCTACCCATCGTGGTTCTGTAAGGTGAACGGCCGCCATTGCCAGTAGGGCTCAACCCGACTTGAACTCGCGTTGCGCTCCCTATGTCGACAACGGAGCCAGCTTGAGTGCTCACGCTGGAGGGGCGAGTGGCACCTCCTGACCCCGTCCAAGGGACATTCGGTGTTTCTGGAATCCATTCCGATTCTCGATTAGGGCCCGTTGAAGCGCGGGCAAAAGTCGTCGTCGTCGGCGCTGGCGATACTCCATACTCAGCGTTTATGGAGGCATTGTCGCTGAAGGGATCGAGGGCCACGTCGTCTTCCTTGTTGATATCCGCTGGTCCGAAGGACTCCGAGGCGAGAGGGGATTTTGTGACGGGGCGGGTGGTTGGGGGGACTTTTAAGGTGTCGGAGCCAGATGCAAGCGACCCAGGCGCATTGATCACTTCCGCCTTGACGACACCTAGGACTTGCCGTACTGCGCCCTTGTTTGGGGTGATAATCATGGGCGCCTCGTTCAGGAAATCGCTCGAGAAACTGGCATTGGATCCAAACGAATTCCTATTGGTGAATCCCGAAATACCCGAGCGAGTTGAAAGCGCATAGTTGGCGGGGCGCACAGAGTCGTTTGAGACGTTTGCGTGTTCCAGGTACAGATCAGGGGAGCGAGCTGGGCGGGTGGGTAAGGATGACGAGGTTGAAAGCTGTGTATGACCCGCGGACGAAGGCGAAAACGGGCGCTGTGATTCTGCGGGAACGAGAGCAATAGGAATAACGTTGGTCCCCTCTGTGCCAGCAGTTTGGATAGACGTAGCATCATCAAATGGATTGGTATTGGACTGTCGTGAGGGATTGTAAGGGGGTGATTCAGGATCGAGGTCGATTGTTGTCTGGGAATTGGAGTATACACGGACGTGATTGACTTCGGATGGAGGGACAACTGGTTTCTCGGTGGGGTCAGGCCTGTTGAGGACTGTTTCGGCTGAAGCTGGAATATCTTTGGGATGTTCGCGAGCTGCAGCCAGGCGTTTGCGAAGCCTCGTTTTACGTCTGTACCACAAGAAACAGCCAATTGCTACTGCGAGGAAGATGAGGGTGCCAACAATGGCGCCTGCTGTAGCGCCCTTGCTAACACCGCCAGACTTGGAATCGGTCGTGGACCCCCTGGTTACGCATTTGGTCTGTGAGCAGGAATAACAGTCTCTGATGAGGATGTGTCAGAGCGTCGATGGAGGTCTGAGCGGTCGTTGAAGCAAACCTGTTGATCACGAAACAATCTTGGTTGGCTGCGCAATTGCAGGGAAGGGGATCTGGACAGAGTATGCAATCGCCACTTTGGCGAGGAAGGAGAGCCTCAATACGCATAAGAAATAAAGAAATAAAAGGAGGAAAAGAAAGAAGGAGTGTGGATGAGGCGGAGCTGGGAAGGGGAGAAGACAGAGAAAGCGAAAGCTTTCGTTTCGAGGGGCAAGCGGCGTTGCTTATCTAATCACTGATGTCTCCGTATGTTTTGATCATTTCCTGTGTCTTCTCACCATGATCGCTGTGGACCATCTTACATACCGCCACAACCCAGACGCTCTGCCGTCCCTCGTCGACATATCCCTCTCTCTCCCCAGAGGCTCCCGCACCGTCATCGTCGGTGCCAATGGAGGTTCGCCTCCTGTCATATTTTCTACAGGCTTATCACTCTTATTCATCTCCCATGTCTCAGCGGGCAAGTCTACTCTCCTCCAGATTCTAGCCGGAAAGAGGCTCGTCAGCACTGAGGGCTCTCATATCTTTGTAAAGGGCCGTGATGTGTTCCGTGATTCACCGCCTGGTGTAACTTTCCTCGGAACCGAGTGGTCCGTACAACTTGTGCTGGCTAATCAATCGCGTCAAGTTTCATCTTGACTCTCAGGGCCATGAATCCAGTCGTCCGCGGTGACATTGTTGTATCGGCCTTCTTGGACTCTGTCGGTGGCTATCGTCACAAGGAGAGAAGGGATCGCCTCCTCGATATTCTTGATATTGATCTTGATTGGCATATGCATAAAATATCCGACGGCGAAAGGCGTCGTGTTCAGCTCTGTTTTGGTCTTATGGTCCCTTGGGATGTCCTCTTGCTTGATGAGGTTTTGATCCCCATGGGCACCTTTTTCACCTGCTAACTTGTCCACTTGAAATATTTTAGGTCACTGTAGATTTAGATGTTCTCGTACGCGACGATCTACTCAACTTTCTCAAGGCCGACAGTGAAGAGCGAAATGCAACTATTCTATGTAAACGACCCGCTAATTTGTCTCGTATTTCAATTTAATGGTTTACTCTAGATGCGACCCACATCTTTGACGGTTTGAATAGTTTCCCGACCCACATTACTCACATGCGCCTCGGCTCGATCATCAGACCTCCTGTCGCGTGGCCAATGACTGGTGTGCCTACTATTGCTTCTGCGACGACATTGTATGGCGTTGCGCTTCAATGGCTCAAAGAAGATAGAGATCACCGCCGAGAACTCGAAAAAACAGGCTGGAAAACTCGAGGCGCCCGCCGTGATCAGGTATACTTGTGTGGTATTAATGGCATTCAGGAATCAAATTCATGTTCTTGCTAGATTCTTCCTACAGATTCTGAGACTTTTTATCGCAAGTGCGTTCAGTTCTCTCCAAGGAAGCATTTTTTAGATTGCTTATGCTTTTACACCAGGTATGACTATAGTCACTGATAGCGCGTGGGTGGCGTTGGGCGGTAGTAGTACGATTATTCCTGTAAATCTAAATACATCATTTATCGCCTGAAAAAGTGAAGAGGTCCGAATTTGGGCAACACAGCCACCGACGCTTTCTATTGACCACCACCGCCAACTCGAATCCCAAACAGCACCTCTCCCCATGACTGTACCTTCCGCACCTCTTCGTCGATCCAGTCATCGTCTAAGCAAAGGTTCGGACAGTGGTGGGGGAGGTCCATCTGGCTCAGAATACCATGCTAGTGATAGGTCTATGGAGCAACACAATGGCGACGAGGCAGACGATGAAGAAGGACAGGCTCCCATTGAATACGGAGTATCGTCTCGGGGCAGGAGGATACAGAAGAAGACTTATGTTGAAAGCGAGGAAGATCCTGTCAATGAACTCTTTGCTGACAAGTCTCCCTCGCGCCCTCCCTCGAAGCGCTCCTCTCGTCACTCCCACGATATGGACGACGACGACGACGACGTTGGCCCTCGGCGATACCAGACGCGCAAAAGAAGAAATAGCTTCATTGCGTCAGAGGACGATGAAGACGAGAAACCAGGCTACAATACTCGCCTTCGCTCACAACGGCCGACGCGTTCCCACCCACCCAAGACTACAGTGACAAAGCCGACCAACAGAGGCCCTAGTCAGCGCACCCGGCGTTTTAACCAACGTAATGCTACCCGTGCCTCGCTCGAGGAGGCCGCCTACAAGACGTCTTCTTCTGCTGGTTCTGCGGATGCTGATGGTTCACTAGACATCACCCACACCTCGTCAGATCTTGAGCCAGAACCAGAGCCGGAGCCGGAGCCGGAGGAGGAAGGTGATGGAAAACCCTACTCCCTTCGTCAACGCCAACGAATCAATTACGCGATTCCACCACCACTCGAGGAGATGAGGGGGCCACCCCCCAAGCCAGCTGGAGGTAGAATCGTTGGAAGAAGCAATGGCGGTGGGCATCACGGTGGTGGGCATCGAACAAAGAAAGGGCTCGGATGGAGTGTAAGCGGGGCTGAGCTCGGGCGCTGGATGGGTATGGGGGGCGATGATTCAGACTCTGACCACGCAACAAGAACACCAAGAAAGCCATTCGGAGCCGCTGCGTTTGGGGCTATGGCGGGTGGAGGTGGAGGTGGAGGGATGCTTGGAGGAGACTTGGCTGCAGGTGGGACACCGTCGAACCTTGGAAAATTTGGGGGGGAAGCTGGTGCGCTGTTCGCCGTTAAAAAATAATCTGTCCACACTGAAATTGTACCCCAGCACTCGCAGACGCAGATCCGCTTGGAATCAACATCAATGTCACCTTTGACGAAGTCGGCGGACTGGATGACCGTATGTTCCCATATTCTTCCCCCACCCTGCGTTTTACTCAGTATTCTCGTAGATATTCATGCCCTGAAGGAAATGACCCTCCTTCCTCTGTTGTATCCTGAAGTCTTTCAGAAGTTCCATGTCACTCCACCTCGTGGTGTTCTATTCCATGGACCACCAGGGACAGGCAAGACTCTCCTTGCTCGAGCTCTTGCGGCTAGTTGTCGCTCAGATGGGCGCTCTATATGTTCGTGGCTCTTCTGCGGCTATTCTATTGGAAGACGCTGATTTTTCCTAGCGTTTTTCATGCGAAAAGGTGCTGATTGTCTCTCTAAGTGGGTTGGCGAGGCCGAGCGCCAACTACGTCTTCTATTTGAGGAAGCTCGTGCCTCCCAACCTTCTATCATCTTCTTTGACGAGATTGACGGACTCGCACCCGTTCGCTCGGCAAAACAGGACCAGATCCATGCATCCATTGTCAGCACTCTTCTTGCGCTGATGGATGGCATGGATGGGCGAGGCCAGGTCGTCGTTATCGGTGCAACAAATCGACCTGATGCAGTTGACCCCGCCCTTAGACGCCCTGGTCGATTTGATAGGGAATTTTACTTTGGGCTCCCTGGACTGGAAGCTCGTGAGAAAATCTTGGCAATCAACACTAAAGGCTGGGTTGGGTGGGGAGAAGAGGTATTGGAAGGAGAAGGCGCTGAGGCGAAAGGCAAGTGGGTGCCGAGCGAAAATTTGAAGGGATTGGCCAAGTTGACCAAGGGATATGGAGGGGCGGATCTAAGGGTGAGTAGCTTGAACACTCAAAAAAGTGTAGTAATTGACAGTGCTGGATGTTAGGCACTGTGTACTGAGGCTGCGCTTAATGCGGTGCAACGACGGTATCCTCAAATTTACAAGACAAATGAACGGCTCCTGTTGAAGCCAGAGACGATTGGTGTTGGTTTGAGGGACTTTATGATAGCCATCAAAAGTTTTTCACAACTTTTCCCTTTTATGAGGACGAAGACTAATCATTGTTTACAGAGTTAGTGCCTTCATCTGCTCGATCGACGTCTTCTTCAGCAACACCCCTTCCGCCTCAACTTGGCCCTCTGCTCAACGATGCTCTTGAACGCGTTAAGAGATCTATCAGTCGAATTTTACCCATGGAGAAGAAGCTCACTGCATTGGAAGAAGCTATGTATGAAGACGATGGTGGAGAAGAAGGGGCTCTTGAGAGGGAGATGTTGATGCAATGTATGTATTCTCCACAACCACCTGGCGGTTTACTCAGTATTCTTTCATATAGCCATGCAAACACTTCGTGTGTATCGACCTCGTGTTGTTGTCCATGGACCTGTAGGCATGGGGCAGGCATACATTGGAGCCGCTGCCTTGCATTACCTCGAAGGCTACCACATCCAGACGTTGGAGCTTGGCACCTTGATGGGTGACTCGACCCGAGTAAGTTTCACTGGAAAGGACTTTCGATACAACGACACTAACTTAGATTATAGACAGTAGAAGCTGCCATCGTTCAACTCTTTATCGAAGCCAAGCGTCATCAACCTTCTGTGGTCTACATCCCGTCTCTAATGGGTTGGTGTGCTGCCGTCTCTGAAACATCACGGTCTACTGTGCGCGCCATGCTAGACACTCTCGCACCCACCGACCCAATACTTCTATTAGTTGTTGTTGACGGACCCTATACTGAACTCCCGTCGGACGTTAAAGCTTGGTTTGGCCCGTTAAAGGACAACCGCGTTGAGCTAACTGCCCCTTCTTCCTCCCACCGTGCAGAGTTCTTTGAACCACTTATTCAAGATATTCAACGGCCACCAAACCAGTTCGCGGATGGTGTCAAGAGAAAATTGAGGGTTCTGGAGGAGTTACCTATTGCTCCGCCACTTGAACCTCGGAAACCTACTGCGGCAGAATTGGCATTGCAAGTGGAAAATGATCAACGAGTCATCACCCTCCTCAAATACCGTCTGGGGCCTATTTTAACCGAGCTGAAACGCAAGTTCAAGAGATTTACCAAGCGGGCAACGGTATGTGAATATATGGACGATACTTTGTTGATATTCAATTTTGTTGTTACCTTTTAGGAGGAGTATCGTTTCGATGCGGATTTTGTGCCTGTTGAACCTGAACCCCCTATTATGTTACCCGCTGTACCTTCAACCCCAACCCGGAGCACTGCCCCCACGAATGGATCGGTCGATTTATCCAACGAAGTGCAAACACAACCTGACGAGGTTCCTCCTGTCAATGGCATTGTCAACGGTATTATTCGCCACCAAGAGGAGCAGCAGATGCAAGAGCAGCAACAACAACAAATTGATATTGTGCAACTGCCCCCGCTGTATGACGTCGACCTCGAGAAGATGCACGCTGACCTCTTCAAGGGCCGCTACCTTACCCCTCAGAACTTCCTCGATGATGTTGGGAAGATGGTACACAATGCCCACGTCCGATCACACGAAGACATGGACCGCCTGCACAAAGCCCAGGCCATGTTTACTGCGGCGCAGGTCAGCATACAGGAGTTCGATCCCCAATTCTGTCTTGAATGCGAGAGGATGGCGGTTAGGGAGCTCAAGCGCCAGGAGGATGCGCAGAAAGTCAAAGCTCAGGATAAGGATAAAGGAAAGGGGGCTGAAGACAACATCCAAGCGATTGGTGCCAGACGGAGCGGGCGTAACAATGGCCAACAACCAGAGTTGAGCATCACTGATCCTGTACAGCTGGAACGACGCTTAAAGCGACAACGTTCGAACGAAGTGACCAGTGACTCGCATGCATCAGAAGAGGAGAACGGAGAAAATCGTGAAGCGAAACGCTCGAAGATGGTTGTCGATGAGGATGTAGATCCCATAAACATCATCAGCCCTGCACCGGTTCTGCAAAATCGAGTCCATTTTGCACCTGATGCTGAACTTATGGCTCACCCCAGCACCGCAGATGATAGGTCGGCCGATATGGTCGTGGACGATGCGCCTATAACACAGATGCAACCACATCATTCAGGGGGCTTCAATCCTTTGCTTCTCAACCCTATGTCCTCTCCAGATGTGGAGAAGACATTCCACGGCCTCGGATCATCCTCAACCTCAACAGATGAGAAATCCCCGTTGCCACCGGGGCTAATACTCCAAACCGATCCTTCAAACCCTTTTGTGGCTTTCATTGCGCCTACCCCGACATCCTTACCCGACTCCTCCGGACCTCTTCCTCGTGCGCCCTCGCTTACCAGAACCTCATGTCCTGTCCCTCCTTCCAACGTCAATGAGCCATCAGATCCTCCTCCACCACCTACTCTTTTGGAGCGGACGCCTACGCCACTACCTGACTTTCATCTGGACGGCTCGCTTGTCACTGAGCTGCGACGGTACCTGTGCGAGGAGACAGATATGCTCACTATCGAGGAGCTTGAACAGCTGCGTGCGACGTGCCTGGGATGCGTGTGGCGCCATAGGGTGGAGTGGGATCGTGATGCTCTTGCGAAAGAGCTGTTGGATGTTGTTCGGGAGTTTGTCGTGGAGGTCAGCTTTTCTCAATAGCTGTTCATATATATATCTGTGATACAAACTTCCACTGGAAAGTTGCATCTAGAAATGCTGTAATTCATATTGTTCATGCCAGTAGACACTGAATTTGTCTGCGTTATTCTACTTACAGATTTACTACAAGTATCCTTATCTGTTTTTGTTTATGTCTTGTCAATGTGAGGCTGGATGTATCGAAAGAAGTTGTCTGCGCAATCTGATCAAGCATGTTGTCTCTAGTGTCACGGACCACATTGGTACTTTGTTTCTTTGTCCCACTAGTCTTCCCCTGAGAAGGCTACTTGCCTTCGTACCATTGATGAGGGAGGAGGATGTGTTATTACACTCATCACTAGGGTCTCTATCCCATATTGGGGCTACCTCCTGAAGAAGGACAATGTAAGGGGAACTTTTATGTTTCCCACTACATCCTGTCAATACATTGCATCAACAACACTGATTAGTGTTATGCCATGATGCATGAAGCATTGTAATTACTATGCGCCTTTTTGTAATGCATTACTTACCTTTGCCGCCAGCTGTACCCTTTGATAATGCATCATCATTCAATGGGTTACTGTCTGCTAGTAATGCATGGTGTACATACGATGCATCACATTTCCGCCAGCTGTACCTTTGATAATGCATCATAATCCGATGGGTTACTGCCCGCTAGTAATGCATGATATACATATGATGCATCACCTCTTGCTGTACATACGATGCATCACATTTCTGCCAGCTGTACCTTTGATAATGCATCATAATCCGATGGGTTACTGCTCGCTAGTAGGTTACTGCCCGCTAGTAACAGGCTATACTGGGGAAATGATACATCACAGGCTTACAAGGATAACAACGTCCGTGATGTATCATGCCCTACAAGCTGTAACTTGTCCTGTGATATATCACTGGATTGTCCTCAGTGCAAATATCGGCACATTCGGCACTGGATCTTTGTTTGGGGCCTTCCGTTACCTCAACAGCATGCCCGCCCTTCACGCTTATAAATGCCCTATACCCTTCTGGTATTGCCATCGCGCCCCGCTCCATTCCTATTCTGGCATACCTCCGATCAATTAATCCTTCATTTGTCCCCTCCTGCTTCCTCTCCCTTTGTTCCTTCCAATCACTATTACTCCCATTCAAAACATATTCTTTGTTTCACCTCTATTGTGTCTGACAAGGTTGGCTGTTTGAGGAGAGTCCCCTGTATTGAGTCCATTGACGGATGTTGTCTTTGATGACAACTCTAGTTCTTTCTCTCTTCTCTTGCCTCTCTCTTCTCTTTCTCGCGCTGTTTATTTTTCATTCGGATTTGGGCGCCGTTCCTTATGTAGAATAATATTAGCTAAATAGAAAAAATACATATACAGTCAATGAGATGGAATCAAACATACTTAAGTTGATAATAACGTTGATATTTTGTCAACCCATCTTCTCCTTTCTTTGCTGACCCCCGTTTCAAAGGGCTTGGGGCTATGAGATTTGGTATACAGAGTAGTCAATAACAGATGTCAAGATGCTAACCAACTATTGAAGGCAAGCGGCGGCAGAAATTCAGACAATAACAGTAGTTCCTTTATACTCATCCACCCGTTCATTACTGATTTCTGACCACATTCACTGATTTCCAACCATTCCCACCTTTTTCCAACCATTCCCACCCATTTCCAACCATTTCCAACCATTTCCAACCATTCCCACCCATTTCTGACCACAGATTCCCACCCATTTCCAACCAATACTACTGCTTTCCGACCAGGCACATCGTCCAAAGATGGTGCCTGAGGGTTCATCAGGAACACATGGCCTGACATTGTATCCACTCTCTGCCCAACTCATTAAAATTTGCCATACAAGCATTTTGGAAGATCATGAGAGGGCAACAATTGAATGGAAACGCCAGGAATGCCAGACAAAAGGGGAGGGAAGAAGGGTGTATGCCCTGAGGCAGGCAATTTTGAGGATCAAGTTGAGGGAACATTTTGAAGAGTGTGAGGGGAGGTTCCTTTGATACTACACTCTAACGGCCATGACAAGTGGGTTATTCTGTTTATCACAATCTTAACCACGACTATACTACACAATCAATTAATTGCAAGTATTTTCTGGTTGATTCAGATCTGATGGTGGGCGGCATGGATATATTTAATTCAAATCTGATGGCGGGCATCTATGGATATAATAGGTGAGGGGGGCGCGATCTGGCACAATCAAGGCACAATGGGTAGCGAGGTACAATGGCTGGATTTGCGGAGCTCAAATGGAATGCTTGCGGGAGTTGAATGGAAGGGTAGCGGGGGTAGAGATGTGATATATCATAGGGACATACTAGTTGTAGGCTGTGATACATCACACGTGTGTTACAGTTGTAAACCGGTGATATATCACACTGCCAGTAAATTGTGCTAGTAATGCATGATATACATACGATGCATCACCTCTTGCTACTCCTCTGACATTGCATTATCAATCTAATGCATTATGAATGTACAATTACACCTGCCCAAAATACTTGGCAATGCATCACGGCGTTCATGTACTGGACCACCTTATGCATCATGAAATAAATCCACCGTACGTGTGATGATGCATCAACGTGTAATGCATGATTGATTACATATCTTCTGTGTCTTGCATTACCTCGAGGACGTTATGCTTTATGTTTTTTGAGTGCCGGATCTTGCATCACGACGCCGGAATTGTAATGCCGCTGTTGAATGCGTCATTGTCGCTATGTTACACATTAAAAAGTGAATTATGATAGTACAAGAAATACAAGAAATATC
>JABAJT010009926.1:0-11889 GCA_018850275.1 Tephrocybe sp. 9174TJB
TCGGATGTGGCTGTGCGAGAAGTCGTCGAGGTCGTCCGTTCAAGACGCACTGATGCCGGCAGTTATGCTGGCACTGAGGAATAAATGGAGTAAGGTGGGGAATACTTCAGAACGCGTAGCGGGTGAAGTAAAAAAATGTAACGCGATGTTACGGGTGTTGTAGCTTATGTTCACTCGTGTTACTTCAGACCGAATGGTATTCTGAAATATACAAGTTACAAGCTAATTATGTAAGTAGTGATATTGTAATATATATAGTCCAAGATAAGATGTGGCAATGATAACTGATAATCTCGTTACACAGGGCGTCGCTCATGTGGGTTTCCTGGAGGGCGAGGACGTCAATTTTCTCGTCCCTCATCAACTGATTGACTAGTTCCCACTTCGCTTCCGTTAGGGCTGAGCCCCCGCCTTTCATGTTCAGTGTCGCCATCTTCATGGCTCCCCTACTCTTCTTTCCGTTCGGCTGGCGTACGTGTTTCCCCCTTCTTCTTCGGGTCAGGGGTTCTGGTCCTGGACCGCGAATTCTTGGTGCGCTATCCGTCCTTGTGTTGTTCTCGTTTCGGTCTGGGCCGTTCGTCTCGGCCGTCGGACGTGTGTCCGAGTGGATTGTTCCACCGTGTGGCGGGAAGATTCCCGCCCGGGCCTGTTGTGGCCCGCCTCCTCTGTTGGAGGCAGCGTCCAGATGTGTACGCTCTCGGAGTCCTTGTTGACTTCCTTGGGCAGTTGTTGCCCAGTTCCCATGTGGGTTGCTACTCCCGTGACCCCGAACCGCGTCATCAGGTAGGTGGCTAGTAGCGGCGCTCACCCCCCATCTGCTATTCGAGGTGCTGATGCCGTTGCCGATGTCTTGTCCTGTTGTCGTGTTGGTAATTCTTCTATGGTTGTAATCTGTCATGGTTAGTTAGTGCTACTGCTAGGGCTTACTCATTCATTCTCGTAAAGTTCCTCGTTAAAGGCTCGTTTACGATAAATTCCGCTCTGGCTGAGATGCTCCATAAGGGCCATGCGGAATTTATTGCGCGATGTGGGGTGACAAAACAGTGGTGATTTGAGATAGAGTGGGGGTTGGCTATGTTGTCTCTAGTAGGGTATTATGTACTGTATTACGTGGCGAAAGCTTGTTATGTGACTGCTCAGCGGCGGCGCCTGTCCTCGCGCTGACGGCGGCCTTGACCTCTAGCAGTACGCCCCCTTCCTCTACCCAGTCCGGCCGGTACCTGTTGTCCTTGGTCCGTATTCATAAGGGGAATAGCTTCGGCAGTTTGTCCTCCAGCTTCGGGTTTGAAACCCATCCATTTATCTAGTTTCGACAGCGGGCAATTGGCGGGGTCATGATCGATGCTCTTGCATCCAGTACACAGGAGGGTGGTGGGGATGCGATGTCCTACTCCGTTGGTGTTGTGGGTGGTGTGGAATTCGCAGTCCCTCATGATTCGGAGCAGATTCTGGTAGTCGATGTTCTCGATGGGGACTTGAGCGACGAAGATGAAATTCCATAGTGGGATGGTGCCGTTGTTAGTTTTCATTGTGAATCCTCGTGCATCGATGTTGTTGAGAATGAAATCAAGGAAGGGGATGTTGTTGATGGGTGGGTACTTCCCTGCAATGGTCTGGATCCCCACCAAAGACCTATATGTGTCGCGTACGAGGGTTAGGGCTTTTATCTTGTTCCTCTCGGATATGGAGAAGGTCCATCCGGTGACGGTGAGAATAAACAGCTCCTGGGGGGGTGTTTTGGGGACGGTGAAGAAGGTGATGGTGCGTGTGGAGATGACTTTCATATTGAGTAAGCGTTGGACTTTGTCCGCGGGGATGCCGGACACGAGGAGGTGGTATGGGTGGGGGAAGCGCTCGTCCTTGGAGTGTGGGAGGCGCTGGACAGGGAAAGTTACGTCGAAATCCTCTTCCTCCGTAATGTGGGCAAGTTTCATAATGGCGTCCTTTACCTGGGAGATTTGCAGGAAACGGACTTCGGGTTTGCTCTCGTAGCGGCCTCGGTATAGGTAGACCCAAAAGGTATCGTTCCCCATGCCCGCCCATTCCTGGGCTAAGTTCGTCGCAATGTTATGGTCCGGGTCGGCCCCTCTGTAGATGGTAGGCCAACCTCCATCGGGCGGGGCCGTGCGCTCGAAATTTACCGTATTGCGGATGATGCCTTCTGTTACTGTCTCCGCCCATAGGTCTGGCATTACCCCATCCATCGGGGCGTCGACATGCATGGCGTTGTCTTCAGCGTCCTGAATAATTTGCTGGGCAGCGACCTCGTCCGATGTGGCGATACCGGCGACTACGACGTTTGCGGCGTGGGGAACTGCTGGGGCTTCGGCCAGGATTATGTCTAGGTGATCTGCGGTGGGCATGGGGGCAGTGGCGGGAGGAGGATCTGGAGCGGATTGGGTGGTGAGAGCGTTTTGGGCGCTCTCAGTGGTACCTATAATGTATTCCCCCTGGTTTCCCAGGTGGACTAGGAAGGGTTCTATGTTAGTTTAGTTTGACACGTTCGATTACGTGCTTACTTTCAACCCTAGCCTCAGTTTGGGGGGTGTTTTCGGCCAAACGTCTACCGGCTATGGGGGTAGCGTTTCGAGCCGCTGTGAGAGCTCCGGGGGTTGGGGATGTGGGGGCGTCCATGGCGAAGGGATCGTCGTCCATGGTCGGTTGCGTCCCGTTTAGGCTTGCCGGGGATCCCGGGAGCTGGGCTAATGTAGTCGTAGTGCTCGTAGTTGCGATTCTTTTACTCACCCTGTTGTGGATGGGGGTATCAGAGTGGGGGCGTTTGTTATTCTGGCCTGGGGCGTCCTTCCGGTTTTTGGGTTTGTTGCGGCGGCTTTTTACCTCTTTCCACGGTCCGCCCATGTCGTCTTGGTCCTCATTGACGGCAGCAGGGGGGTTCTGTAGGGGCGGAAAGGCTAGGGCGTCGTCCCCACCATCGTTCGGAGCGGGTGCGCAAGGTTCGATTACGGGCAGAGCTGCGTCAAGTGTTTGGGCAGCATGGGCGTCCGGCGTAGTGGGGGGGAGGGCAGGAATGGTAACTGAAGATTCGGGGGACATAGTTCTAGTACGAGATCTGGGCTGGGTGAACGAGATGGGTATTTGGGTCTTTCTAGTTTAGCTTTAAGTAACGACTGTCGTGAATTTCTTTGTTTGTTTTTTACAGAGCTCTGCCTCGTTCCTCACACCCTCTGCCCTCCTTCGCTTCCGCGTCGGTGTTTGGGGATGTCGACTTGTAGCATTCTAGAGGGTTTTTTTGGGGGGAGGGGGCCGGTGTCCCTGGTGTGGTTGCGACGTCGTTAGGTCGAAGACTGGGCTTCAGCCGTGGGTTGTGACGTGTTCTCTATGGTTGGGGTGTCGGCCCTGGCTTCCTCGTGAGCGATGGTTGAGGTTATGCGGATCGTGATACCGAAAGCGAAGGATGGCGCTTGTTGTGGGGAGATGATGTTGTACGAAATTAAGGACAAGTCTGCTTTTTTCCAGAAGGAGGATATCACGTGCTTCGCCTTCTGGAGGCAGGTGACGTGAAGAATGCCGAGGGGAGCGCGGAGAAGCGCCACTCTCCTTCCGGGTCTGGGGAGGTCGAGCTGGACAGTGAACAGTTTCCACCCCGCACCGTCCGTTGGGATTTCCCCGGTAATGTTGCCGCTTGCTACCATTGTGTATCTCCCCACTAAATCCTCCTGGTATAAGACCACGTCTTTCTTCGACACTGCATTGAGTTTTGCAGGCCCTTCTGGAGTGTCGGGTTCTGTGGTGTAACTTGGGGGGTTGATCACTGTGTGCGCTGTCCATTCCTCCGCCATCCTGATCTTACTTTTGATCGAGTAGGTACGGGCAACTAGGAGGGAGGTGGGGTTGGATGGGATATCGTTGTAGGGGGGACAAGACATTCTGGTCAGTGTTTCTGGTCGGTTTGCGCGCTCTGGGGGGTTTATATATTTCTAGGATAGGTTTGGGGCCGAGGAGGGGGCCGACTCAGATTCCTTTGACGGTGGCGTATTCGGTTTGGGTTGAGGAGGTCAGGGAGGGCGGAGAACTTGTGAGGCACAGAGACGTCTAGGGCATTATGGGTAGTATATATTATGCTATTCTATCCTCTGTTGATCTATATGAGTTACGTTCGGAGGGTTTTAATGTGTGGTGTAAGGAGCATATGCTACGTGTGCGATTCGACGCTCGTTCCGGCTGGTTTGGGTCGGTGAGGACCGGGTGTCCCAAAATGGTTCACTATCTTTGGTCTGGGGGGGTACTACATGGCTATGCTTGCCATCCTTGTTGCTAAATCATGTAGCAGTCCATTGTGGACGGTGTCGTCGACCAGACTTCACCCGCAGAGGCACTGATCGTGCGTGCGAAACCTGACCGTGATGGTGGTTCAGGTACAAGGGCCCCCCGCATCACCGATTTTCTTATTCAACCTGAACTCTCGATCCACAGTACTTCTTCCCCGCTGACTCTTCGACCGCTGTTAATTACGGACAAGGCGACCTCAAGGTCACTTGGTCCCGTGGTTATCGCAAGCGAGACGCTTGCAATTCATTCTAGGGCAACCTATATGCCTCTTACGACCACCCACGTATGGCATGAACAATGATCTACTTCAGGTAACTCCATCTACTTTAATGCTGGTGGGGGTAACCCTGTAGACATGGTAGCCTCGTCAATTCGCATCCATTTATTCATACTCATCTCCTCGCCCATTTCACCATTACTTTCCCGAGAACATTGGACACTTTCTATCCCTTCCTGTAGATTGGCGAGTCTTTGACTCGCATGTCATTCTTTTGAGATTCGGACAGTTACCTTACCAGCATGACTAATTGACTTATTATTCACTACGTGTTGTCCTGACTTCACGCTTTAGCTCGTAATCGTTGGCAGAGTGAGTATAGGCGCCAGTTGGAAGCAGAGTCGAATAATAACGAAATAGCATCATCAACATCCATTCGCAACATTGTTCATATAGAAGAAGAAGAGAAACAAAAGATAATCTGGACAACAATGATACAATACATATGGATAGAGAGAGAAGCTCGGCGGTATCCTTTGCACCAAATCCAAGGAGCGAGTACGAAGACAGCAGTGAAAGAATGATCGAAGCGTTAAGCAAAAACGCCCGTCTCGACGACAGATGATGGCATAGGGGACGGTGCTGAGTATACACCATTTGAAGAAACGCCTGCGGCCGCGAGTTTCTTGAAAATCTAGTAAGAAAGGAAAGATAGTCATCAGGCTTTCGCATTTGCGAACGGCAAGAGAAACCACGAATATGGTTCGGACTGTACAAAGACTCACTTGTATAAATACATCAGACGACTGTCCACCGCTCACCGCCCACTTCCCGTCGATGATAGTCAAAGGCACACCCTTGATACCGATGTTCTTTGCCCTATCGCACATTGTTTCAACCTCCTTTTCCAGCTCGTCTGAATTGAGGAAGTTCACGGCCTACAGAAGATCTTAAGATTGCCCACAATGGTAGAGATCTAGGCTCACCTCGGCCTTTGACATCATCTTGCACGATTCGGCAATATCAGAAAGGACTTGTATATCCGCAATGTCCTTGCAATCTTCGAGGTTGGCCTTGAAGATGCCGCATAGTACTGGCACCTGAAGTTGTTGTCCACCAATCTGGGCAGCCTTGATCGCTAATCGGTGGGCACGCGTGGACTGGCTCATTACACCGCGGAAGGAGCTGAAAGGGTTCACGTGAGTTTCGACGGAAAAAAATACAGAGTTCAGGGTCCCTACAGTGGGATGTTCTTCTCTTTTGCCCAATTCGATATAGTGGCCTCAAATTTCTGGAACCCATCTTTGCCATAGCGATTGATGTAAAAAGTCTCCTTGTCGACTTTGGTTGGCGCGTCTAGAGGTAACAGAGCCGGGCTGATCAACCGGAAAGGCATGTGCTCCAGCTCGAATGACAATGGCAGTTGTAAGGTGTCCTTGCAATGTGAAACGGCGCTCAGCAGTTCATGTTGCCCGATGCAACAGTTAGGGCATGTCTGATAGAGCATTGAGAGGAGGTCGGGCAAAATTTAGTGAAACCGACGCACAAAATCATTTACAATAGACAGCTTGACCACTCGGTCGGGCATAGTTCTATTGGAATGCTCGACCCCTAATAACGGTGAGAGAGATTATAATAATGGATGCGTTTACGCTAGTCAGGGGAGGAGGAGATAGAGGGCGATGAAGGTAAGGAGGAGAGGAAGGAATCAATTTGAATGGCAAGTAGAGGACGGAATGATAATCATAGAACGAGCTGACTGAGCTGACTGCTTCATGGTCAGTAATTCAGACATGTCACAATTAGTCACACTTTTTCCCCGATCCCCGTTCAGACTGCACGGGATGGCCCCTCCGACCCGCTCAGCCTGTTTAAGGTCCAGGAAGCAATTGTACACCCACCTTGTACACATCCTCTTGAGCCCAGCCCACAGCCCTGGTCCAGGCAACAGCACAACGATTTTTTTGGTCCTGTGAACTAAATTCCTCAAAGTGACATAAAATGATAAACTCAACACATCGGCCATCGGTTTATAAGCGTATGATGATTCCCATGGACCATGCTTTAATGGAGAAGGATGTACACCAGCACTTCAAGTTGACGATCTCATTTGTTATCCTCCAGTCATCGATGTACCCGAGTTCCTACTCTGGGTAACATTGATCCACAACTCCGGATGTTTGTGTAAAAGGCCGTCTTCCAGACTGCACCAACGCCACGACTATTCGATTTTAGTGTAGCAGTGGGCTAACGTAAAAAGTGATGACGATAGAAATCTCGGATATCGTTCTCACAGCCGCCCGGATCAACTAGTACACTGCCAGTACAGTAGACTTGTTGAAATCTGTGGTTCATATATGCCAGGCAGACCATGGTAAATGAGACGGACTCGCTCTGAAAGGCAAAATTTATTAATGTCCAATGACGAGATAATGGGATGGCAGAGACGCACATGGATGCTATCTTCCCTAAACCATCCCACGAAATATGGTATGAGAATGATAGATATAATTGCAAACATATGCATAAGCATGTTCCCCAGCTTGTCTCGACTCGACGCAGATCGCTAGACGGGTACAATCGCCGGTCCTGCTTATGGACAGAATTTTCGATGATTCAGCATCTGAGTAATCCTCACAACTTCAGGGAATCAAGTTCTCATAAGTTATCAGGAACGGCCCTTGTAGAGATCAGGTGTAAGAGGTTGTTGGCCCTGGCCTCACGCCAAAAGGTTAGATGATAGTGAGTATGCGAATGCGGCAATACAAATGGGAGCGGCGGTGAAGTGTGAGATCGGAGGATTATACATAGTTAACAACTTGCACATGTAAATGTTTGAGGGTATCTGGGGTGAAATAATCCGTTTGGATCTAAGAAATCAATACCAAGCGTCGTCGGGATCGTCATATCCTAGGCCGGCAGGCCATGGTATAAATTCATCAGCATTCTCTATGGGTTGCATTCGGCATAGCTCCACCAAGAAGATCTCCATCAACTTCAAAATATTCCGGCTGCGTCTATCTAGGCAGATATACTGAAAGGGCGAGCCACGGTCAAGGCGACTTCGACACAGTTGATAGAAAGGCGCCACGTCCGCGCGGCGGATCCGTCTGAGGGTAACCGATCGGAGTTCAGGCCACTGAAGATTAATCGAACTGCTGACTTCCGGCGTCAGCAATGGATATATTCCTGGACTCGAGTCGTCAATATCGAGCTTCCGAACCCGCGGAAATGCCTTGAGTACATTCTGCAAGTCGTTCTGGGAGAGGGCGACTGAATCAAGGGTAAGAGAGAGCAGTGACGGGATTGTGGTCGAGTCAAAGGTTTCTACACCCTGAAGAAAGAGCGATTCGAGGTGAGGGAGGGAAAGAAGAGACAACAAGCGATGACATGGCGTTGCATTTCCTCGAATACGAAGTGAACGTAACGTAGGTAAGGGTATTGGTTTGCTTGTTTGAAATGGATCTCTGGAAAGTTGAATAGTCAATCCAGTCAAGGACAAATGGACGAGGCACGGCAGTGATTCCAATAGAGAGTAGAATTGTTCCAAATTCATTAGATTTCGAGGCCAAGCATCGATGTGGAGGGTTTGAGTGGTGCTCAAAGGAGGCGAAAGATTCCCCACAACCTTGCCGGCGACGCGAACGAAATTTAGTGAAGGGCAGCCTTGTGTAAGAATTAATGGACATGTCTGAGGATAGTGGGTACGGGGTGAATCGGCTTCGTCTTCTGAGTTTCCTATACGTAACGATAGATGTATCAGATTGGGGGTTTTGAGTGCATGGAATGGAGCATAAAGGTCTTCAACGGGGCCACGTGGAATGGAGATTGACACTCGTCGCCATCTGTGAGCATGTGGGGTGAAATAAGTGAGGACACCTTGTATGTCATCAACGACTCCAACATGCAACGAAATGTCAAGTAGAGAGCGATCTGAGCGTGTCAAATGCGCCGAGAGCCGTTGCAACGCTTGTGATTTGGTGCGATTTGTGATATGGAGGTTGATATTGTTCCAAAGCAAAGGGGTGCCCAAAACGACGCTTCTCCAGTGTGTCGATACATGTGAGGCTACGATTTCGAAAGGCTTGTGAACTGTACGGCTAAACATCACCTCGGTTCCGTAGCAGAGTTGGAATATATCTGATAGGATCTCGTGCGGAAGTTTGGAAACTGGAGCAGCTTGGTTCACGAGTTTTCCGTGACGCGCTTTCACGGCCAGGAGATCTTTCTCCACCTGGTTAACTTCATGAAGGAGCCGTGTCCGCCTTCTCTCGAGGCTCTCGACTTGATTTGCAGTTTCCTGGAGCAGGGAGAGTACCTGGGCTGAGAGATACGTGAATTTATCGGTTAAATTTGTGAGATAATATCTATCCAATCTCACTGTCCATGTCCTTTTGGGAACTCGGTACGGTGCTCAGTTGACGTCGTGCAAACGGTGTGGCCAAAGTGAGGCTGCAAGTTCTGGAAATAAATAAATTGAGTTGGTTGACGGCAGTGATTGCCGGGAGATCATTCGGATTTCCCGGACCGGTCCATCCATCCAGAGTCGGTGAAGATTAAGAGGGCATTGGCAATTGAATATTGAGCCAAGAGCTGCGGGCCACTAGGCAGTAAAAAATAAGATACTCGATGGTAATAACAGAGAACTTGAGATAATGTGTAAAATGGCAGAACATGCGATTGGAGAATGATATGATGCCCTTAAAAAGAGCGTTGGGTATTGGACGTGTATAGGGTATAAGAGCCATCGAGGCCCAAAGTTGAATGGAGGGTATTGAAGATAAAAAGTACGTGCGTGACCGAGTGTGTATGGAAGACCCATCGTATGCTTCCTGAATCAAGTCTAAAAATTCGACCAAGATATAACGCGTTCTCGTGGGGTGACCGTCTCAGGAGTGTCCAACTTCACGGTGATCCCCAAGCTGCTGCTCCTGGTTGGTCGCTCTGCAAGAAGACCGGGGGCATGTCGGATGAAACACCATGCGGGGACGACACCGAGTTCGATATTTTCACCAACGTCTGTCTTAGGTCGGAGCGATTTTCTCGTCGAGTTACCTCTACTGACAAGGCACCAACCATCGTCCAAAGATTGTACGAGGGTAAGGGACTCTCCAATATGGATAACAAGCTCATCTGGAAGGACGGCGTCGAATGTTTGCCGTACTTTTCGTACAGTGCCAACAGTGGGGTTGCTGTCGACGGATGACGTGGATGAATGTACAGAGAAGCGATTGCGAGTCGCAACACTTAAACTATCACGGGTTTTTGCTGAAGGGGATGCAGCCGAAAGAGCGAAAGAAAATGGCTTGGGAAGCGTGCCGGATTGACGGTGATAAGTTACAACATCAGCAGCGTTATCAACTCTGGGTGGTGGGGGTTGCAACACGGCTCTCGGAGGAGGAATAACAGCATTTTGTCGAGAATAAGGGAATGGCCTATGCTTGGGGTCAAAAACTTCACTTGTCTGAATGTTCTTGAAAAAACACTTACGTTACGGGAGTTTTCTCGGACTGTGGAGGCCGGGAAAGCGAAGACCTTCGTTCCATTCTAAGCCCCCGAACGGATAAAAATGCATCATTGCGTATTCTTTCCCTCGTCGCAGTGGCACGTTTTCGTGCAAGAGTAATAGATAACCAGACCGCCAGTCCCAACATGATAGCTCCAGCTATCGAGAAGCCTGCGATAGAAATCGGGTCTACAGACTCTGAAGGCAAAGATTCCACACGGCGATGAAGAATGACAGTCATGATTTTAATGATACAGTCGTTCTTGCGGACTGTATGGGATATTTGAACGAGCGTGTGTCCCAAGGAAGGGAGTTATACCGGAACCAAGAAGTGCAGGTGTGGAGGTGTGTGACAAGTCTGCACTGCAGGAAAGGTCAAAACCTCGAAGTAAAGTACATGAAGATGAAAAGAAATTTGGCAAGAAGCAAGCCGAAAGAACCCATGGCGACACAGATGATCGGTTGGCAAGAGGGTTGCCAAATGACCCCAAGCGCCTCGGTTACTCTTCGGATGACGTCGATGGCACCAGTATACTTTCATAAAAAATCCGAAAGGTCGTTCTCATAGATCCTACAAATACAAGAGAATTAGATTCATACGACTGAACAAGCATCCTGTTCCCCAATCCTGTCCATTTTACCAGAAGTGAGGACTTCAGATTTCTTCTTTGATGCTCGCCACTAGGTCGTCGTAACCTTTCCTCGGACGCCACCCAATTAGCCTGGACCTATCGGCTTTACATCGCGAATTTGTGCCATACATGGTGCCATTCGGGAACAATTGTTGCATTTCCTCCTCGGTAAAGCTAGAGGGCATAAACCTTTCGATCTTGCCCGCGTCGTGAAGTCTCTGCCCAATAGCCTTTGCAATGTTCCACAGCACGTATTCGCCGTTTTCACCAAAATAGAATCCCTCCCGACCGTGCCCGATGTCTTTGTGTGCAAGCACTTGGTCAAATATGAGGATGAAAAGATCGGTCACTTTTCAAATCGCGTTAGAGCTAAGCAAACCATTTCGAATGCCAGAGAGACCTGCCTTCTTTGATATGAACATGAGGCCAGACATTCTTTCCCAATCCGACATAGCCTGCTTCCCCTCGCCGCAGAGCAATCTTCACCATTCCAGGAATTTGTTGTGAGTGTGCATTCTGTAAGCCTAGATCGACGAGTGGCCCTGTGGCGAGGCCGTATATGGTGCTAGGTAGAACAATGTACGTTTTGACATAACCTGTCAAGACCGGAGTAAGGGTAGTCCAGGAAATAATGCTCTGATATGAGACCTTGATTATCAGCATCAACTATCGCAAGGTCAACATTGCGGTGAGGTTGTGAATCGGGGAGCGATTCCAGCTTTTTGAGGTCAAGATCGGAATAAACATCGGTCGTAGAGTGTTGTCCTTGCGCGTCATCGACGAGAACACCTGTAAGACAAATCTGCTTAGCCTAAGCATATAGTGATGCCCACCAAAGATCGGCCTTACCGGTCCCTGACTATGACTGTGATCAGAATAGGTGGGGTGATAGATAAAAGAGTATTTCGTCACTGACAGTATGAATCAAAGTCGGTGGCGTTCCCGTTCTATGATACCGATCCTTCAACCCTGCTAGTATTGATTTAGCAGCATTGAGGTCGTCTGCGTCAGCCTAGGGGAGTGATCCTGTCTCGCCGATGTAGGTCAATGTGTATGACTACAGGACTCACACACGAAAATGCGACGTCCGCATCAGCTGCCACTTGTTGCAACAGTTCAAGATCTGAATTTGATCCTACGACCGCCTTGACACCAAGCGTCCGAAATTCCTTCGCTTTTGCAGCATCGCGCACTAGGACAGTGATACAAAATGTGTCCGATAACTTGTGGGACAGTAGGCGGGT
>JABAJT010009929.1:0-11783 GCA_018850275.1 Tephrocybe sp. 9174TJB
CCCAGCACGTCCCAGCACGTCCCAGGCACGTCCCACTCACGCCCCATGCACGCCCCAGCACGCCCCATGCACGTCCCAGCACGTCCCAAGCACGTCCTATGCACGTCCCTGGGGCGTGAATTGGGACGTGTCACGGCCCAGAAAAATTTTGCACGGCCTTGTTTTGAGTTTCGAAAGGCGCCACGGAAGCAAATTTGGCGATCGAAAAAATGGAAGTAAGTGCAATTCAGACCTTATATAAAGTAACTCGTCTCAATCGCGTCTACTATTAGAGGGGTTGGATTGCTGTGAATGGTCTTCAAGAACCTACGTGTTCTGGTGCTGGATTATGTTTTGAAGTTGGAGACCCGGCTATGCACCTTAGGCAGTTCCAGTCGCGGTCACGTGATAGCCTGTGATGGTATTATATTTGCAGACCATAATGAGCGTCGTAGGGTCGGCACCTCCGGACCATTCTAAATATATACTGGCCAGATCTATGCCAACCTCCAGATCGTGGATCTCCCTGAGCGTCTGACCTCTACATTGGAGGTCGGTTTGGACTTGGTAAAGATTGTTGCGAACTCGATCTTATGTAAAATGTGTCATGATGTTCTTTTCTTATTTTCTTCCTTCTTTTATGCTTGTTGCGTCATCATGACCAACTCTAAGAGGCCGAAACGAGATGAACTGCCGTACACGGCTGCTGGTGGACGCATGGGGCTACAGTTCACATCACCCCTGAAACGTTGCTCTGACTCAAAACAAGGGCGATATGTTACCCATCTTGGCAACGAGGCTAAACGACGACGATTAACAATGGAACTCGAAGCTCTTGAACTAGCTGACACTGCATCTACATCACAACCTGGGACTGAGTCTGCATCTGCCTCTGAAAAGGATTCCAATCCAACTGTACCGTCTATTGAAGAGTCTCCGAGTCAGGAGCCAACTCCGGCTGACCTGATCATGTCATCGTCTGATAGTTCTGATCCATTCAAGGATTTTCCATCATCCGAGAAGCCCACACCTACACAGCGCCGTACTATTCCCAATCGAGCTGCTAATTCCCTGTCATCTCGATGGCAAATGTTATTGCCAACGCTGGTTGAACCCTTTTTGGCTTACACCAAATCTGTGACTGGTACCATACCGACAACACCCGACCGACTCTCTGTACAGTGCAACCAGAACTGCTCCGAGATCACCCCAGTCCAAATCCTCTGCCTGTACCACACCCGTGAGTTCACAAACTCCTTCGTTCTAGTACTGGCCATTCTGACAGCTTTCCTAGACTATGCAAAGATTTCTGTCAATATTTGCGAATGTCAGAGGCTGCCGTCTGTTCTTGTCTCACACGGACTCTTTCCCACTGCCCCCTCCAAGCCAAAGATGGCCGTTTCCGTTCACCTCTTAGACTTCTACAGCGCGTTGTTTGAGCGCTCATGCAATGCTGTCAATGCCTTAGCAGGAGCTTTGAATGCCTTCTACAAGCGGAGAGGGTTTGTCCTGGTAGATAAAAAGGTACGTGGTGATTGACACCATCCGTCACCATATACCTCCTTACCTGCTCTCTAGGGTCAAGCCATCAACGATCCGTTTCGAAAAGGACTCGGGTACGCTATACAATGGTACGGCAACCTCCACGTACGCATCGAACAAGCTGTCGAAGCTTCCCTCGTTTCCGCCGACACCCACAATCAACGACACCCACAATCAACGGCACCTGACGGCCACTCAACTCTTCCAACAACTCTTCCAACACAACCTCCGGAGAGTGGACCGCCTTTCGAATGTGCACGAATCTTGCAGAAGAGGTGCCCTGCCTGCTTTGGAGGAGTTAAATTTGGACGTTCGTTTGCAGAGTAAGCCGTCATCCCATCATCCTCCTGTTCTGTGGCTCACTCTTTAAAGGGGCGGCGATATTCATGTCTGTGTTGACGGAAACTTCAACCATCGGCACCTCAGGAGCAGTGGCGATTGCCCACCATTCTACGAACCTGAGTATTTTATCTCCAAGGCAGAGGTCGACTCCGTTGGAGAACAGATTCACCAAGCTCGTCAGAAGCCGCCCAAGCGCCGAAAACCCTTACTTCCTGACGAGGCGGTGGACGAGTGCGAGTCAACACACGTTGCAGGCTCTGGGTCAAATTCCAAGACTAACATGGAGAAGTTTGATGACAGCGGCCTCATGGCGCTTGTCTGTCGACACGATATACCGTTGTTCCTCGCCAACATTGACACTCCAGGGGAGCAGCAAAAGTACGCTGTTGCCCTGATTCGACATTTATTCCACCTTCTACCTCCCACGGCCACAGTTGCCGGGCTCTACGACGTTGGATGTGTTTTAGATCGGAGTGATCAGCTGGTAAGTATAGCACTTTCTATGCCTTTGCACTATCTTAATGTAAATCATTCATCCTTAAAGTACGACATTTTCCCCGAGGACGTCTCCTCGCGGCTTTTGTTTGCCACCAGCGCCATGCACGCCTACGTCCACGAATGGGCGTGTCAACTCATATACAATCCACGCCTACGTGAGGGACTTGGTCTCACCGATGGAGAAGGCGTAGAGAGGCTCTGGTCACAGATGCGAAAGCTAATTGGTATCACCAGGTCCTCCAACGTACGTCGTTCAACATATCGTAACCTGCTTATTATTGAATTATGTTTTCTCCAGCGTCAACGCCGAATTTGGATGGTCGATCGGCATGTACGTTCCATTGGACTGGAGCATAGGGCAGGTCTTGGAAGTTGGATTAAGAGACGAATTTCTAAAGGAGTTGACGGGCAGGGAGCAACTGCCCGTCGGGCACTGAAGGAGTGCGGCGTGTCGACCGAAGATCTTTGCACCCAATGGGCGGACCAACGACAGGCGCAGCTTTCAGTCAGATCTCGTAAGCTCTCGTATGTACCATCTGCCAAGGGAGTTGCCTGATAGGAGTTCCAGATGCCCCCACGCGACTCAAAAAGGAACTTGATGCCGTGCTTACTCTTCAGGGACAGATGGAGGCCATCGACGAGGCCATTGAGAACCTCCAAGCGCAACTTACAAAGGCCGACGCCCCAAAAAACTCGATTACGCTTCTCTCAAGCTTACAGCGGACGCAGGAAGAGTTCAAGGACAGAGGAGAAGCGCTATACTCCTCGCTCAACGTCCATGACTCCTTCCCCCAACTTGCAAATGTTGACCTTGACTTCGTCCGTGTACTTCTGACTGCAAGGGACCTTAAGATTAATATTCAAAAACGTGCGATTGGGAGCTTTCTGGAGTGGGACAAACTTGATCAAGCAGCCGGTGGTCGCGAACAGAGCTTAGGTACGGTGTCGTGTGTTGTTGAATGACGTTACTTATCACCCCTACGCAGGTACAAAACTTCACCAGGCAACGCGAAGTGCTATTGCCAAGCGCGCACCCGCACTCATGAACGCGATTCGCAAATTCAACGGATATTGTGACACTCTGGCCACAATGTACAAGGACGACTGGTCCATCCCTCTTCCTGAGCCGCTGCCCGTGAAGTTGGCAGAACTTCGTGAGAGCCCGTTGTTGATGGAAGATGTTTGGATTTCCCAAACTTCCGGTGAACGTCCGCAATGGCTGGCTGAGCCGAAGATTCGAGAAGGGATTCGTGCAATGCTCCGGATAGACAGATGTCTTGAGGAGCAAAGACGGCTTGGCATTGAAGCTGACAACTTATGCCGTTGGTTTGGCCGCGAGTTGAGAGCTCTGCGTACCGCATTGTCGTCACCCTCCAGTAAGTTGCCAGCCCTTATCAGCAACGCCTCTATTCACCGCAACAGACGATTCAATTTCCATCCTACTCCAACAGCAGTATGAGGAACTCCTCCTACTTAAAGGGACGTGGTCGAACCCTCTTGCCACTGTTGAAAGGTTCAACGCTCACATCAACTCTCAACCTATCACAACGACCTCTGATTTGACCTGGACGCCCGTCATTGTTCAAATGTTGGACGAAGACCTTCGATGTCAAGATAACGGCTGTTCAATCAGGAATGGCGGCGTAGTTGGGGATGGCGTCGTCGTTGCGAACGACGTGCTTTTCAATCCCGACTCTATCGACGCAGAATCGGCGCCCCTTCATGGAGAGGACGGAGAGGACAACACTGAGCTTTTAGATTTGATTCTTGAAGAGCAACCCGGACAAGACGTCTCTGAGCAGAAACCGCACTCCCCAATAACTCTCAATTGGACAACGGACGTACGTTTTCACCTACGACCTTCTGCCGCTTGTCGTCTCCCTAACCCAGTGGCACAGGAAACACATCCCAAACATACCGGTCTCCTTGACACCCTCCACCTTCCAACGTTTGCCATAACAAACTGGAACCACACGGAACGCGTCCTTTATAACAGCGAGTTTCGAGTGCTCTTTGAGCCCAAGGCCATGGATATCATGTCAAATCCCCAGAGTCTCCTCAACGACACCTGTGTCAATGGCGTCGCTCACCTCCTTCAGAAAACCTTTTCCGACCGCAGCCACTTTGCACACCTGACAAGCTCACGTTGCGCCATTTTCTCAACGTACGACCTTCCGATGATTCGCAACAATACAACCGACTCTCATATATGGCGGCGAACCTTCAGAACGGAATACTGGTCCAAAGATTGCTGGATCATTCCAATCCATCGGCCCTACCCCGCTCTCCACTGGGTTGTCTGCTGGGTGCTTCCCAAATCTCGCGAAATCTTGCTGTTTGACAGCTTTGCTGCTCGTGAGCCATGGGAGGAAGAGATAAAGGTTGGCGTCTTGTTATTCATCCAACTATTCTAACCATCTCAACCTCTGAAACCTCCAGGACGTTTTCCAATTGATCGAGAGACTTGTCATCAACGCCAACCGGCATAATCATCCTTTGCACGTAGTTACAGAAGAAGGATGGACGGCACGCCCGGTGACGGTAAGTTGTTGTGTGCTCAGGTTTCTGTGGCTTACAAGTTTGGCAGTTGCATCCGTGCCAAAGCAACGGCCACGATTGTGGAGTTTGGGTTTTAGCGACAATTGCCTCCGTGCTATGTGGATGTCGCGTCTCCGACCTCTCAGAATCGGACATGCCAACCCTACGGAGACGTTTCTTGGAAAACATACTGGCACTTTCAGAGTTCAAGGTACCAACTTAATTCATCTTTGTTGATACTGCACAAAATGTATAGAGTAAATCTGAATATGATAAATAACATGACTTAGTATGCCGCTACAGAAGAGCCGTCCTTCATCTTGTCCCATTGACTGAAAAGAGCCAGGCCAGACCTCCAACGAGAATCTCTGCTAGCAACGAACTCCTCCAAACCCTTAGGATCTTGACGTCGGAATTCTGCTTCCGTGCGAAATCCGTAATCAACAAAATGAAATAGCCCTCCAGAAGCAAACTGCGTGAATGAGGCTCGTTTCTCGTGTTCTTGAACGGGAACGTTTGAGTGCGTGAGTGTTGCTGATGGAATTAGAATGCATGAGCCAGGGGGGAACTCTACCGCATATCCCAGATCCCATAGCACCAGATGCCCCCCGGTGGTTGGGTCAAAGTTGCCGAGGGCCTGGATTGAGCACCAGCCAAACGGGTAGTTGAAATGGTCGCGATGTTTGTAGGTCCACACCCGGGGGCCAAAATTGAAAGAGGCGGCGGGGAATATGCTCCTGTCGAAGATGGGCCCAAGGTCCCCGTTATACGATCTCAGAGCAAGGAGGCGTGACCTATAATATTTGTAGACGTTGGGTGCATAAAGTTGAAAACCCGCTACTTCCAAGTTAGCACGACTAGGTGCCCGGAGGATGAATAAGCTCACCGCTAGCAAAATTAGCCATTCGTACGGTGCTTGGATGGCTGACAATCCTTTCCATCATATTGGAATGGCCTCGAAGGCTCAAATTAACCGGGTGCGGGGTGCCTTGCTGGTGAATCAGCCCGACCTTGACCGCAGGAAAGCTCCCTCGACTGTGGCTGCGGTCTTTTCAAACGAAACTTGCCGAGAGTGCCTCGCGTTCGAGAAGGTCGTATACCTCCTCAGTTGCGGCGCGGTATGCTTCCCCCCGAGGCTGACCTAGCAACACAGCAATCACTCTCCCGCAGTTGTCGACTAGGGGCCTCGAATCGCTTGAATCAATTGTGAGTGAGCATCTCCTGCAGAAATGTGACGGACCTACTACCCGTTCCATTGGATGATGGACACCCCCTCTTGAATTAACTCCTGCAAACCCCACTTTTTGTCGTCTTGCATCGTACGGCGGAGAGGCCGGGCAGAGTACCCCAGGTTTGTGATTGGAAGGTCTTTGGCGCTCAAGCTTGTCCTGAGAGCATCCACCGAGCGCAGATATCTCGCGAGCGTTCTTTGAGTTGGAAGGTGGCCGGCGCTCAACTTTGCAGCGTGTCGTTTCTTGGCTCGCCTGGCGTGGCTCCGAGATGTGGTTGGTTCTGCATTGGCCAGGGCAGGTTGAACAGGTGCAGGGTGGTTGTTGGGGGGAAGTAATGCGTCGCCAGGAGTGGGAAGTAACGCGTCGCCAGGAGTGGGAGGTTGAAGGGGGGTGGGGATGTCGCCAACGGCGTTGTCTTGAGGTTCGTCATCGTAGCACGGTTCTTGCTGGTAGCTCTCTTTCAAGAGGGCTGCGAAGTTGAAATTGGATGGGCAGTGCAGGGGCGTGGCCTTATCAAAAAGGGAGGGCGTCCTTAGTGTCGTCTTAAATAGGCCGGTCAGCAAGCGCACGGAGGTCAAGGAAGGGGCTCACCAAAGGCGAACAGATTGGCGTGGGAGACGGGGTTGTTGCCAGAAGGATCTCGTCGGGTAGAGTAGGAGACTTGGGATGTGTAGGTGTTGCGATTTCGTACGGAGAGAACGCACACCCAGAACGTGTCTACAGAAAACGGTAAGTTGGGTGCGTGCACATGGCCTTCCACTCACATTTCGCACAACAAACGTCGAAGACATCCTTGGTTGTGAATGTGCGTTGCCTGTGAGAAGGAAGGGTTTGGCGTACGGGCAAGAAGTTGTTCAAGGCAAGGCGCTTGTCTTCTCGGCCCCAGGTGTGATGCCAGGAGTAGCCAAACGCCTTGAAGATGGAAGCACAAGGTTGTTGGAGCAAAGTTGGAGAGGCCGAAGTTCTGCGCTGGAGGTCTCGAGAGGTCTCGCTGGAGGTCCAGTTTGATGACAAAGTCCAAAAACTTCTGCCAATATTTGTCGCATCAGGCAAAACCAAACAATCAAACAAAAGGTTGCCGCCTCACCTCTGGAACTCCTGCCTGTCCCGAACTCACGCCGCTTTAGAGGCCTCGCCTCTTTCCGTCGCAAGTCCGCAAGAAGCGTCCAGACTGTACAATGATATTCTAGCTATGCAACCGTGACGTCTTCTTCCGTTGATCCGCCGCCTTCGTTCCTTCTTTTCGTTTGACAATCCTATGTTTTCTGGAGATCCCAAAAAATACAATAAGGTGCGTGTGCGTGAAATATATCAAATTCTTTTCCTTGACCCCTTAAGAAAATTGAACAGAATGACTACAATCCTTGGACCTCCATGGATTATGGCAATGCAGGCTGCTGGCTACCTTTTGGAAACCGTTCCAGCCCCGCGTAGGTGACTTTGACTTCTTAGCGCAAAAGCCGTCCGGCACTCACTCAGCAAATTTAGCAAGGTAGATACCTCGTGCGGCCCAGTCACGGGCTAACCAACCAACTGTCTGTTTCCAATAAACAACGCGTGCCCGTCAACCCAACTTGCACGCTACCTGCACATCCAACTATTGAATTCAAACTTCGCACGTCACAGAACAAAAAAAAAATATGGATCTCCCTCCAGGTACGTGGCCTCAGCGTATGGACCTTCGCATCTTGCTAACAGCCTTCTCCAGCCAACGAAACTAACAACACGGATGTCTCGGACGTTGATCGTGACGACGAGCAACTTGGTGGCGGGTACGACCTTCGTCCCTCCATCAAAGCCACTCCCAAAGCCAAAAAAACGGACGACGCCAACCTCCAGAAGATGTACCTTGCCCTCCCTCGAGTCTCCTTTGTCGAAGGTGGGGTTTTTACAGGAGTTCCCGGCGGCGACGTCTTGCCTGGCGCCACCCAGCTTCCTGTCGCGCCTATCGACGATGCCGATAAAGACGCAGTCCACGGGTGGGAGGACGTACCTGATGAGCAGATGGTCGACCTGGCTAGCGCGCGTTACGACCCCGGTACCAGCGAAGATGACCGTTCACCCACCCCATCCGGCACTCCCACTCCTCGGGCACTTCGCATAGCGCCAGTCTCCGCTCAGAACAAAAGACCTTCCACCACCAAGCAAGCCGCCATCCCTGCAGACGGAGGTCAGGAACGCGCCCTTCATGAGGGTGAAAATGACGGAGGAAACGCCCCTTGTACCGACACCCGCGTTGACAAGGGCAAGGGGGTCGACAGAAAACAACTCGACAAAAAAACTGGGGACCATGCAGGCAATGACGGTGGGAACGACGGCGGCGATGACGACGATGTTGATGACGACGACGACGATGATGACGACGGGAACGTCGCAAAACCTCCTCGAGGTCGTCGTCCCAACGTCATCCGCTGCAACATCGACTCCGCGTTTCAGGACATTCGCGCCATCTTCAAGCGCCTGTCTGACGACACCGGTTGCCCCATCTCGGCTCTCCAGAGCGAATTTCATGACCTCTGCACCACCAACACTACGCCTGCCGCCTGGCGGATGTATGAAAGCTACTTCCGTGACAACAAGGAGAAAGAATTGGCCAGACACAGGGACGAAGATGGGAACGTAGTTCCCGATGCTAAAGGTGCGTACCGTCCCCTCCCTTTCTTTCATTTGCTTACGGTCGTCTGACAGCTAAAGACTGCTGGAGGACATTCAAACTCCTTCCCAACTATCGCCAGAGGCTTTCTATCCATCGTGAAATGCAAATCACATCCACTCAGACAACCCTCCGGGAGAGGAAGAAAATATTTCAATCCGACTTAAACAAGATTACCAAAGCTGTGAGTAGCCGGTAAACTGGCACAGTATTTTTTTTTTGACGGCCTTTTCTCTTCAGGTTGATCATGCAAACGATCATAATTTTGACGTCTTTCTTGTCATGGTAGGCAACGCCGTAAACGAAGACAACAGTCTGGCGACAGTCTACACAACTCCTGGACTCGCAGAGGTTTGGCGTGATTTTCCTTTCATACAAGCTTCCTTTGACATCTTCCTCTCAGTTCACTTCTCGATTAAACATCACCGTCGACGAATGCATTGGCTTTGCCAAGACAGAGGCTTAGTAAGTGCAGCGGCACCTCCCTTTCATTCTTCAGACCTGAGACCTGACGTCGTCACTTGCAGCCATGCGGTGGCCAACTCTGTTGCTCAAACCATTGCACAAGGACGACAGGAATCGGCAGGCGCAGCGTCCGACAATGGGAGTGACCTGGTCGTTCTTGATCACAAGAAGCCTGGAGGTTCAAAGCCCATGACGGTGGATCAGATGCGTAACTGCTGCAAGGTGGAGATCATGGAGATGTTTGGTGCGCCCGTCTGACTCTTTGCTTTCATGGAGGTTGCTGACTGTCTCATCTACATTCTAGCTAAGGCAGGTCATGCTTTGAACAGCAAGAAGCAACTTCCGTGGTCAACAATGCCTGGCATCTTGAGGGACGACGGCCTGCAGATGGTCGGCTATCCGCACGGCATCCCAGTTCCGAACGACTCCGAAAGATCGGCCAAGAATGGAATCAAAGTTCTCTCAACTGTTGCTGCCTCCGTCCTGTTGAACGCCATCCGTGGCGATAAACGTTACAGGCCGTACCTCCGGGAGGTGGAGGATAAAGAAGGTGTGTCTCTTAATTGTTTCCTTTCCATCGTCGTTAACCCTTTCCATTCAGGACTTCGAAGTGGCAAAATTCCCGTCATAGTAACCAGCGGACCTCCAGCCGACTCCACCTCAACACACGGCGACATTGTTATGGGAGACGGTGTTCTCATTCGCAACTCTCACAAACTTGGGGCTCCACGTCACCCATCCGCTGCCACCAGAATCAAGGGAAAGTCCAGGGTTGGAGAGTCTGCGAACCCCATCCGAGTTGGATCGCCCTCCGCATCTTCCAATTCTGCCTCCTCCACCGCTGACGACGACGACGACGACGACGACGACAGCCCTGCACCCCCTCCTCCTAGGCCTCAACCCCGCAGAAGGATCAGGTCTCATAAGTTCGTCGGCAGCGACGATGACTATGAGGAGGGTACCACAACCCCCACAGATGACGATGTGCCCCGGGATGCGAGGTTTACAAGGTCCAAGGGTTCTCCAAAGCCAACGCGTAGGACCCCCACTCCAGCTGCCGCCTCCCCAATGACACCACTGACGAGAGCGTCCTTTGACGACGATGAGTGGGAAGGCATCCAGAGCGTCCTCCAATCTGCTTCGAAGAGCCAACGGTCTACTTCGAAAACGGCAGATACCCCCGCAAAGACGCCTGCAGAGGTCATGGCTGCCCATCGCAAGATGGCAACAGATGCCTTCAAGAAGATGGGTCAGGCCGCACGCACCAACAGTCCAGAAACGCCTTCAAAGTCCCGACCCACCAAAAACAAGGCCTTCGTGTTAATCACCACCCCTGCCCCAGGAACCTCCACACCTCGCCCTGCTTGGAGTCCTATCGGTACATCAGCTCCTCCATCTGCACCTTCTGCAGCACCTCCTGCGACTGCAGCACCTTCGGCGACGACATCTGCATCTTCTGCAACGACAACGACAACGGCACCTTCTGCAACGACATCTGCACCTTCTGCGACAACAACGACAACGGCACCTTCTGCGATAACATCTGCACCCTCTGCGACGACGACCACAACGGCACCCTCTGCGACAACAGTCCCGCCTGCGACTGCAGCACCTCCAACTGGTGGTGCCTCACCCAAGGTCATTGAGGAGGCTACCCCCTCTACAGCGGCTCCTCCTGTTGCAGAAAACGCCTCTCCATCTTTGACGCCGGGCTCTACAAAACGAGACGCAAGTGTACTACAAGAGGCGCCTGCCCCCGTTTCAAAAAAGCCACGGACAACTCCCCCTTCAACCACAAATCCTGACGACACCACTGCCTCCGAGCCCATCGACGTGGATGCCCCTGATCTCCACGCTATCCTTCCTCCACCCCCTCCAGCCCCTGCTGACCATCCTATTCCAATTAAAACAGAGCCCGATACCGCCAATGAAGGCCTTGGCACTCACCCTCACTACGGCCACCCACCTCCAGTGAGGTATACTTCTCGACCACCTTCCACGGCACATTCCCCCACTCCTGACGTTGCACGGGAGTCGGACCCTCCTGTAAACCGCCACCCCTTCCAATACTCGCCTTATTACCCGCCCACTCATTACCCACACCCACCAGCGGGACACGGTCCTTATTACGAAAGGGATCCTCGTCACCAGTCTCCTACTCCCTCAAACTCCCATGAGGGCAACCAAGCACAGATGTACGGCTCTTACTACCCTCCCAATAACTGGAACGTCTATGGAGGCGGCTACAGTCATCACTCCTACCCCTCCCATCAAGGATACCCCCCCAACTATGGTGGTTGGCAAGCTGTACCCCCACCTCCTCATACTGCACCTCCACCACCACATTCCGGTCATAGCAGTGCACCTCCTCCACATGGTGCACCTCCTCACCCCTACGGCGCACCCCCGCAACATGGGATCCCTTCTGAACCCTCTCACGGCGCTCCTCCTCCTCCTCCCCACGGTGCACCTCCCTACCCTCCCCACGGCACTCCTCCTCCTTCTAACGGTGCCCCCCCCCCCCCCCCGCCCCG